>JADRCD010228444.1:2257-14712 GCA_019843815.1 Montemys delectorum | reverse complement strand
TGTGTGTGTGTGTGTGTGTGTGTGTGTTTGTGTGTGTCTCGGTGTGCCAGCATGTGTCTCTGTATATGTCTCTCTCTTTCTCCCCTCCCTCTCCCCCTCCTTCTTTTATTTATTTTGTGGTACTAAAGATTGATCCCAGGGCATGGCTCATACTAACTAAATCCCCAGTCTTTTTCTTTTTGATTTGATTTCAGTTTGGTTTTCTGAGACAGTGTCTCACTATATAGCCCAGGCTGGCCTCAGCAGGGTGATCTCTCTACCTCAAACCTTCCACGTGCTAGTCTTAATGTGTGCCGCACCACCTGCTCCGAATGAGATCTTTAAAGATTCTTTTTAAATTTGTTATTTAAAGACCAAATATGACAGTGTGGTTCTTACTGTAAGGTAAAGAACTTTACTGGCTAGTACGCTGAATATAAGAAATTGAATTTGAAGGAGGAGGAGAAACTAAAAATTTAAGAGTCAGGCATGAAGGCACATACTTGGAATCCCATAACTCACTCAGGAGGTGTATATAATAAGAATTATGAGGTTCCGAGGCCAGTTTGTGTTAAATAGTAAGATGAAAGTAAGAAAGAGAGAGAGGGGGGGGGAGGGAGGGAGATAGAGAGAGAAAAAGAAAGAAGAGAGAGACTGGAATTTTATCTTCCAAACTGCAAATTCCACTCTATTGATCCCAGTGGCAGAATTCCAGGGTGATATCATAGAAAGCTGTGGAAAGCTAAACACAATTGAAGCAAAATACAAAATGTTTCAAGATAATTAAATGTTATTCATTTCTAGAGCATTGTATTGGAAACACGCTGAGTTCATATCTAATGTCAGCAATGAAAAGTACCATAATCAATTGCAATGTCCACCAGCCACAGGAATGGGGCTTGGTGAAACTCCTACGCATTGTGTGCTCTATCTAGGGAAGACAGAGCAAATGTCTCTCTGCTTGGCACTATGGCCGTTTTCAGTTGACCACAGACAACTGAAATTTTAATTGTGTGGTGACCTTTATCAGATAACTTGGGTTTATTTAATCAATACGATACTTTAGTAATGATGTATTTGAAATACAGGGGACAAGACATGTAAACTGTCCTATGTAGAAATCAATTATAATTGAACTTCACAGCTTTCAGACAAAAGCCTTTGAAAACCCATCCTCCAAACCATCCTTCCTCTAGTGCTGAGCACATTTACCCTCATGCCACGTCAGCTTTAGAAACCAACATGTAAATATATTGAGGCTTCTCTCCAAAATCTCTAATGAATTTAACTATGTTTTATTTAGTTATCATTGTTACGTACACATAAACATATAAGTGCACCTAATGGCTGAGGCCATTTAGCGTTGTTCACATGTATATGCTTTTAGAACTGACCATGACGTGAGTTGACATGCCAATGTGGATGGGAGAAAGGCCCTGCCCCTAGATGAAGAACTGCAGGCACTTAATGACTGCTCACAGAGGGAGAACCAGTGTTCCCCAGGGATGAGCCCCTCACTAGTTATCCAATACCAAGTGGTCAGTCCTATAATTATATATGCCATGGTTTTTTAATATTGCTTGGCTATGTCTCTGGCCTCACTTCACATCGCCTTCTTCTCTAACTCCTATTGGTCCCTATCTGTATACTATTCTTTACTGAACCTAAACTTTAGAGCAAGGTTTCTCCTAAAACCTCCAAGCTCCCATCCAGTTTCTTGCCCTCGCCTCTGCTCTGCTCCCTGGTCTCCTGCTCTCCTTCCCAGGAGTCCAAACTCATAGGCAGTGGTTGGCAGAACAGCTCCTATCCTCTGCTCGAGTGAGTTTCTGTATTCTCTTGGTACCCCACAGCACTACTTTCAACATCTTTTCTTCTCTCGGCAGCCACCATGAAGTTCCCACACACGCCTTCCTCTGTCCAGTCACTCTCTTCCAACAAGGCTTTCAGGTGTCCTGCTTATGAGCTGAAGTGAGCCTTCATGATTGCAAAAGGGTTTTGTGGCTTTGGCATTCTACAGAGTAAAAAGGTTTCTCTTCATCATCTGCACTAGGGTGCCTCAAACTGTCTACAAAAGGCTCTGTGGGCCAGAGGGTCCCAAACACTCAATGCCATTGTTTCTGAGGACACCGCTATCGGTACTAGAAGGATGATCTGACACCTAGCCAGCAAAAAGTATTTAAGGACGCCAAATTTGAATTTCTTATTAGTTTTTATGTGCCAGAAAACATGTTTGGCTTTTGTGGTTTTGACTTAAAGATTTTATGTAGTCCAGGTTGTCCTCAAACTTGCTAAGTAGCCAAGGCTGGCTTTGAACTTGTGATTCTCTGTCTCGGTCACCCAAGGGTTAGATTATAAGTGTGATCTAGAAAACACTATTTTAAAAAAACAAAAACTTTTTTGCAACCATGAAGACTCCCTTCAGCTTATAAACAGGACAGCTGATTGTCAACCCCAATCTGCACTGGGGCTGCAAACTCATCTTCCATGCCTAGCTCAAAACCAGCCTCCTCAGCTGGAGCTTTCTCTAAAGATCCCTAGATTGAAATGACATCTTGCTCCAATTTAGACATACAACCAATCCAACTGGCATCATCCCCTTGTCTCATTTCTTCTATTGTTGTCTGAATTATCCCTGCCTGTCGAGTTATTGGCAGCTGATAGCTGCTGGGAGAGAGCATGTGTGCCCATTTTCTTTAACAGTATGGCTCTTGGTAGGTCGACCACACTCTGGTGTGTGGCACCACAACTACGAGTATGTGGAAAGCATAATTTAGATGTGCTGAGTTTGGGGAGGGCCTTAGGTAGGGAGTTAAAGAGGTCGAGTATGTCCGGGAAGATTTAGGAGGAGGAGGAGGAGGGATTGAATAAGACAAACTACACTGAATGAAATTCTCAAAGAATTAATAAACTTTTTAAAGGTTTAACCATTTTACTAGTTCTACAGCTTGCCCCTAAGAATTGAAATAATATCAAACACATTTACGAACACACCACAGTGCCTTGAAAATTGTAGATGTGATGAATGAATGAATGAATGAATGAGCAAATGAATGTAAATACCAGCTTTCTATCAGACTCTATCTAAAAAGCTTTCATAGATACTAAGTCATCATTTAAATAATCTTGTCTATAGAACAGGTCCCCGGCAAAAATTCAGGCATTGAAGACTAAATCCAAAATTGTATGTTCATGATATTTGGAGCTGAAGCCTTTTAAAAGAGGTAACTGGGATTCATTGACATCATGAGAATGGGGCTCTGTCTTAGCCAACATTTTATTGCTGTGAAAAGACACATGACCATGGCAACTCTTATAAAAGAAAGACTTTAATTGGAGCTTGCTTATAGTTTCCAAGGTTTAGTCTATTTCCATCGTGGTGAAAAGCATGGTAGCATGCAGGCAGACATGGCGCTGGAGAAGCCAAAGGAGCAGAGATATTCCTACATCTGAAGTCGTAGGCATCTGGAGGAAAGAGACTCTGAGCTTAGAATGGACTTTTGAAACCTCAAAGCCCACCCTCTGTGACACACTTCCTTGAACAAGGCCACACCTCCTAATTTATCCCAAACAGGGTCACTCCCTAATGCCCAAGCATTCAAATATACAAGCCTATGGGGGCCATTCTTATTCAAACCACCACAAACCCTGCAAAGGACATTTAATAGCATTATAAAGTGAGAAAGAGCTCCTTATGGAGGCATACTTCTGTAATCCTAGCACTCAGAAGATGGAAGCCAGAAGATTCTGAGTTTGAGTTCAGTATAGACTATATAATGAAGATTGTCAAAAAAATAAGAGGAGGAGGAGGAGGAAGAGGAAGCAAAGAAGAGGGAAAAGGAAGGAAGGGAAGGAAGGAGGGAGAGAGAGAGAGAGAGAGCCTCGAAGGCAGAGGAGAGGATGAGGAGATGGAGAAGGAAGAAGGGAAGGAGAAGGTGCTTGAACTAACACACTGGCTCCGCCCTTTACTGTGCCTCCCACATTATAATACAGCAAAAAGACTATAATTGGCAAACAAGTGCTAGCACCATGGGTGTGAGTTCCTAGTCTCCAGAAGCATGTGCTAAATAAACTTCTATTCCTTATAAAACACTGCTCAGGAACCTTATTGTAGTTAGAGCAGAGTGAGGCATTCTTCAAGGCTCAATTTTGCAAGAATTACAGCGTGCTTTCCTCCTCTGTTCTAACCGCAATACCCTTTGCTGGGCACTTCTACGTTTGAGTTGTTTTATATCTCTGTGCCTATCTCTGTCTCCTTGTTTCACCAGAGATCTTCAAGCTTTCCAAATTCATTCACCTGATCACTAATCTGATATGCCAATTTATAACTAACTTTGAATTGTTCAGTGCTTTCTTTGCCTGTCCACATCCATACACCAAGGAAACTAGATGGTACACATCAAAGAAAAGGTTCTAGGGGAAGACTCTATTTTTATCTCCTGTGTACAATATGACCATCCATCTACTACATTTTTGATCTAGAATATTCCTTCATGAGTTCCCTACTATTTCTAATACCAAGATCCCATCAACATTCTTCCAAATGCTTCAGGACCCAACTCATACCATCTGTAGCAATGACAAGCACTACCCTACCTGTCTTCAAAGGAGGTTTCATACCCAGATACAGAGCTATGATCAGCCCATAGATTACAGCTGTCAACTCCACTTCCAGGGACCGTCTTTGGCTAGCCAGGGTCAAGCCCTTATCTATGAAAGCCCACCAAGAAAGGTACAGTTGTTAAGACTCATTCACCCATCCTGGAATAACTAATAGGCACTACTCCCTACAGAGAGCGCTCTTGGCTTGGCCTCTCTCCAATGTAATAATAGCATTTACAGATGTGGTCCGCATGGGAAGTCAAAACAGTGCTCAAAATAGTCTACCTCTCTTTCATAAGGTTCATCAGAACATGTCAGGCAGATCCCTCATCCAAACTCAGGGAGAATCCAAACTGGCTCCATTGACTGGGCCAGGCTTGGAATTGACTTCCGCTATCCCAGGAGACTGGAAGTGTTAGAATATTCAGAACAGCCGACACTTCAGGCTTCATCCTAACATCTTCCTGTTGTCCTGTTTTCATTCACATGTCACTGAAACAGAGTTATAGTTGTTTCCCAGGGCAGCCATAACAAAATCAGCAACAGAAATGCATTCACTCTCTCGTCTACAAAGTAAGTTCCAGGACAGCCAGGGCTATACAGAGAAACCCTGTCTCAAAAAACAAACAAACAAAAAAATTGCATTCACTCACAATTCTGAAGGATAAAAAATTTCAAATCACGTCCTCTCTGAAGGCTTCTGGCGAGAATGCTGTCTTGCCTCTTCCTTAATTCCAGGGGTTGCCAAAAATCTGATGTTCTTTGGCTTATACATAGTTGGACAATCATGTTGCAATAGGGCCGCCTTCCATGTCGTTCTCATGGTTTTCTTCTGTCTCTGTCTGTCTGTGTGTGTGCGTGCGTGTGTATGTGTGTGTGTGTGTGTGTGTGTGTCTGACTGTCTGTCTCTGTCTGTGTGTGTGTGTGTGTGTGTGTCTGTCTGTCTGTCTGTCTGTCTGTCTTGTCTATGTGTATGTATGTGTGTGTGGGGGGGTGCTTTCTCCTCTATGTGTGTTATCTCTTCTCTGTGTGATCTCCACATCAGAGCAACCAAGCATATTGCACTTAGTACTCACACTATTCCAGTGTGACCTCATCACCTTTGACAATTCCTCCAAGGTCCTATTTCCACATCAAGTCACATCCATTGGTATCAGAAGTTAAGAATTAATCACATCTTTTTTGAGGACCTAATTTAACCGCCAGCAAAGGTCCATCAGCCCAGCCTGCAATTCTTTATTAGCTACAATCCTTATTTTCTTTGTTTGCTGATAGGATTGATAAAAGACTCTGAGAACATCACATATGTACACAGACAGATGTGCACATGCACGCGCACCCAATTTAGCCTCTATACATAAGACTAACCAGTTTTGTCTAAAATGAGGGAGGGATCTCAGAACAGTTCTCAACTATGTTTGTCAATGTTAATAGTGCCATATCTAGAAATGGTATAGGCTGAACTCAGAACAATGCCCATAAGGCTTTGTGTGTAGCAGCGTGCTAAAATGCATTTTTCTAGTGGTGTGCAGATTTTCCAGTAGTCATCATCTACAGTCACCTTTCTGGCTAGTCTGGTCAGGGGTGTGGTGTCCAGTCATAGTGTAAAGTCGACTGGCCTGTATGTGACCTCACCTTCTCTGTCATCTCGGTGGCTGGGTTATTTACTCGTGGATTAAGTCTATCTTTCTTAAGGCTGCATGCTGCATGAGTCTCAGCTAAGAGGACTTGCTGTGAAACTGGTAACATTCCCTTCCAAGGCTATTAATACTCATTACTATCAAGAGTTGTGCTCGGTACGTTCCCCGGTGGTGAGTCAGATTGCAGGGCCTATGCCTGTTGGTCAACAGCATAATCCAGCCATCACCTTGTACTTTAATAGAAGAATCTATTTGGGTAGGATATTCTACATGGTGTAATGACAGAATAGTGCATTTGTGGTACTCCAAATGCAACCATCATTTTTATTTATTTATTTATTTATTATTTTTATTTTATTTTATTTTATTTTATTTTGGTGTTTCAAGACAGGATTTTTCTGGAACTCACTCTGTAGACCAGGCTGACCTCGAACTCAGAAATCCGCCTGTCTCTACCTCCCAAGTGCTGGGATTAAAGGCATGCACCACCACTGCCCAGCTCATTATTCCTCTTAAACACAAATATTTTTTAGGGGCTTTATTATATCTTTGGGGAACTAAAGAAGCTAAGACAAAGCCAGGAGGTGGTGGCGCACACCTTTAATCCCAGCACTTGGGAGGCAGAGGCAGGCAGATTTCTGAGTTTGAGGCCAGCCTGGTCTACAGAATGAGTTCCAGGACAGCCAGGGCTACACAGAGAAACTCTGTCTCAAAAAACAAAAACAAACAAAAACAAAAAGAAAGAAGAAGAAGCTAAGACAAAATCTCATGTAGCTAAGTCTGGTCTTAAACATGTATATCAATGAGAATGACTTTGAATTTCTGATCCTCCTGCCTCCACCTCCCACATGTTATGGTTCCTAGTTTTGGGGACCAGATCCATGGATGTGTGCAGGAAAGCACTCTACCAACTGGACTAAAGTTAGGCCATATTATATCCTTTTATTCTAAAGGAGCAGAGGATATATAAGATCACAAATATCAAAGGGAAGTTCTGAGCAAGATGGGCACATGTGTAATCTCAACACTTGGGAAGCTAAGGCAAGAGGTTTACTATTTGGGGGCAACCTGAGCTACAGGCTAACTTGCATGCAAGCCTCAGCTGTGGTATATGGTACTATCTCAAGAAAGCCAAAACAATGGAAAGAATGTGTAAGGGAATCAGTCTATTATTTTGACATTTATAATGGAAATGATAAGTTCTATAAAAGGACAAGAGGAACTCACTACAGTACTTAGGGTAACTATGGATCTTGTTAATTGGCAATTCCAGATATAACTTACAACTAGAAACCACTCAGGAGCTGATATTCCAGGGAGAAATACTCAACCCTATCATTGATGATGCTTCCATCTCCCAAGTTTTTATTTTGGTTTGGTTTTCTTTGTTTTGTTTTTTGTTTCATTTTGCTTTTTTGCTTTTCGAGACAAGGTTTCTCTGCATAGCGCTGGCTGTCCTGGAACCCACTCTGTAGACCAAGCTGGCCTTGAACTCACAGAGATCTGCCTGCCTCTGCCTCAAGGAATGAGCCACCACTGCCCAGCTTCTCTTGTAGGTTTTTATGCTATTGATTTATCTCCAAACAGACTGATTATGAGTACAACTCTTGGCTGTATATCTAAGTAACCGCATGATTCTCGGGCAATAGTCTAAGCATCCATGTGCCTCAGTTTTCTCATGGAGAGTCAGACGTGATAATCTGTATCATGGGTGCATTAAATGAAGTAGGGCTGCTTGTTTGTTTGCTTGTTTGTCTTAAGTTCAGATACAAAGAAACAAAATCAGCACCTGGCAGGTAGAAAACCCTCCAGATTAGGCCTCGGAATGAAAATGCACTGTGACCACTGTATAGTACGCAAAAGGCTCTCAATTCTATCTATAATGCATATCTGAACTTTATTAAATATATTCATACTTATTATTCATTGTATAATAACATCCTTCAAGAACATTCATTCATATACATTTGCTTAAGTGAATAAAATATAGGGCCCTCCTATCATTGGAGGGATCTAGTTTCTACTATAAAAAACCATATTCAACTAACTATTGGCCCAAGGCCATAAACTAACCCATAGTTTGACATCACGGTAGATGCATGGTTTAAACCTTAAATGGAGGTTTCACAGTTTCCTCTCATTGGCTAATTCATGCCCGCTTACCTTACTCTAGAAGGACTTAGGACAACTTCCTACACACATACCCTCCAACCTGAGTGCTGCCTGGAGTTGGATTATCCATACTTTTCAGGCTGTGAAGGCACTTTCCAACTTCATGAGGAGATTTAAAGCATGTGTGCTTTTGGTTTGGGCTTTCTAGAGGAGCGAGATCTGCGGAGACTGGGATGTGCAATACTTAAGAACAGAATAAGCAAACTGCCTAGTGCTTGAGGGTCTGCTTTAGCTCAAGTGGCTACTTCCTGCTGCCAGACAGGCATCTATCTACTGCTATTGGGTAACAAAGCACCAAGCCGCCAGCCTATGATTGTTCAATACAATGCCACAAAGTGAAGATATAAAACCTAACCCTACCAGTGGAAAAGGAGATAATTCATTCCCTCTCCCTCTCTCTCTCTCTCTCTCTCTCTCTCTCTCTCTCTCTCTCTCCCTCCCTCTCTCCCTCCCTCCCTCTCCCTCTCTCTTTCTCTTTCTCTCTCGTTTTGTACATGCCAAAAATGTATCAGAATGTCTGTACGCAGTGAATAACAAACTGATGTGGAGGATTCCTTCCTCAGTGGTACATGAATCTGGGGAGAGATTGTATTTTTCCCTATCAAAATCACTCAAAATTATGTGACCCAAAACAGTGCCCTGAGAACCATTTGCAGCCATTTCTACAAAATGTGTAATGTAGGAGAATTCTGGGCTGGACTAGATTTTAGACAACAGTAGAAGTTATCAGATGGTACTTGGGATACAGTGGTCAAGAGCTTGTCTGGCATCCACTTGGTTCTGGGTTCACCCCTCTGCACAGAAAATGATAATGAGGAAGAGGAGGAGAGAGAAGAGGAGGAAGCGAAAGAAAACAACCTTGTCACATGCAATGAAGTCTGGCTCATTTGACAAATTATCAAGCACAAATGTAACAGCACTTTGGCGTTAGACTGAGTCTCTTACATTTACCTTGTAGTAGCACAAAGCAAAACCCAACAAAGCTACACTGTACCACCTGGCCCCTTCCTCATTAGAGTGACACTTGTCTAGCTGTTCTATTTCTGACCCATCTCTTCCTCCTGCCTGAGTTCTGAGGTGGGAGAGCTGTGTCCCAAAGTTCAGAAAAGGTTTACACAAACATACATAAAAAAAAAAAAAATGGAAGGCCAGCCTGTACCCACATCTTAGGGTACAATTATAATAAAAAAACATTTTGCTCAATGTCCATTGGCCAATCATAATAGTGTATGCATGCAAACCTAGACTAAAGAAAGCTGAGGCAGGAGGATTGATGTGAAATTCAAGTCTAATCTATTAGGTAACTGCCCTTTAGTTAGTTTCTGCCAAAACTTTCCCATCAGCGACCCTTCTTAGGTGTTCAAATGTCCCCTCAGATGGAAAGACAACCAAAAACTATTGGCTGTTCTAAACACTGGAAATCTAATCTTAGAAGATGCAGCAAGTGAAGATGGGTGCTTTAGAAAGGAGAGGTCAGGACATGGGCACTCAAAGATGGCCCCCTCCATCCATGGCTGGATGCTGTTGGAAATATGGATTAGAAACCAGGAGCTCAATATAAAACAGTCTAGATTGATCTCAGAACCACAGAAATTTAGGTGAAGCATGAAGTTAGCTTCTGGCCAAAGAACACAAAGCAAGAATGGAGCCAAAAACACATCTTAATGGAGCCAAAAACACGCTGGTGCCAACACAGCACAGGGAACGCTAGGGAAGCAAGAAGATGACTGCTGTCACAATTCTCAACTCCGAGGCCATTTGAAGAAAAGAGTCAGCAGTGTAGACGGCTGCAGACATGGAGCAGCAGAGTCTGAAGGAGTAGAGTCAGAAGCAGGCTGTCGACCTAAGGAGCACGGTTTCATGAAGTCGGTCATGTGGTGAAATTAGAAGCCAGATTACTCTTCACTGACAGGTAGAAGTAAGTCAAAACAGCTGAGGGCTTTCTTCTGAGCTCTTGTCTCTATGGTTTTTTAAACCCGTGAGACTTACCTCAGAGAGTTTGCTACACTTGCTATAAAGAGGCCTCGGAAGTGGATATTTCAAGCGTAAGTATGATGAGCTATAAAGATGGCTTAGAAGTTAAGAGCATGCACTGCTCTTCCAGAAGACCCAAGTTCAGTTCCCAGCACACACATTAGTGGCTCACAACTGCCTGTAATACCTCTGGCCTCTGATAGCTCCTGAACACACAAGTACACAGACACACACAATATACACATGATTTTTAAAATACTAGATAAACTTTAAAATCATATATATTTATGTGGCTAGCATATAAACACAAACACAGAAGGTAAAATAAATCAGTATGATAGAAAGGGTACATTTGAAGTCAGGCACATTTGAAAGCCTTAAACCCAGGGACATAACAATATAAGGTAGAAGACATTAAAAAGCCACATCACCTTTGTAGCCATTGTTATATGCTGTGCCCTGTTATATGCAGGTACCCACTGAACCCTGTAGCAGTGTGCTGTGTTAAGAACCTCTGAGAAATTAAGAAATGATCTGACCTTTCTCCGTATTCATAGATTAGAAGTGTAATGGAATACCATGTCATTCTAACACGATCTCAATAAGCATATAATAAAATGAAAACAGATAGCCTGTGAACTCTTAGATGAACCCTGTCACGTTGTCCTCAACTTAGAAATCCGTTTTTTTAGAAGGAAGAAAGGTGGTGATTGGAACCTAGTGGGATAAAATGTTTACTAAGAAATAAACACAGCTGGCGGTTAAGTGTTTATTGTTCTCCCTGAGGGCCTGAGCTTGGTTTCCGGCACTCCTGGGAGCTCACAAGGCCAGCTCCAGGCATCTGATGCCCTCTCCTGGCCTCAATGGACATTGTATAGGCATGCACATACCCACACAGAGACATACACATATACATGCAATGTTGAAAAATAAGATAAAGTTGTAATCCAAATAAAACACATTAGGCTAAAAATGTAAGGCAGTTAAATTGGTTGGGTTGGGTTGGGTTGGGTTAGTCAAATTAAAATCCATCCATTCAATCATGTGTTTACTATCAAAAATGCTTCCTTTGCTCCTTACTTTGCCCCAGTCACTGAGCAGATTACAAGAGAGGAGAGGCACATAAAAATATAACATACTTTTAGCCTCTGAGCTAGGCTTCTATAATTGCATTATCACCTTAATTCACATATTAATCTTATGAAGTTGGCATAAAGGCAAATGGGTTTTCAATTTCATAGTCACACTTTGAGATATAGTCTGGTACTAATCACTATAATGTAGAACCTTCTATTTACCATTTCTGGGCAAGAAGAGAGACTGAATAAAAAGAAATGAATACACACATGCTCTGAAAAGGTATGGATTCAACCACACATACCCATGAGCACACACTGTACAAAACACACTGAGGGGTTGTAGATAAGCAACAGTCCCTGACCTTGGGAGATTTCCTGTCTAGGAAGCAACACCGAAGACAGACATAGCAAGTAAACAAATTAGACAGTAGTGGAAGTTAATGTGTAGCATTTTAAAAATTATTAAAGGAAAAAAATTTAAGTGCAGAAACTACAGATTAAAGTAGCATCGTCAAGATAGGGTTAGTGTGGGGTGGTTGTTATATTTCAGGAAAGACTAGTTGGCGCTCACAAACTCCCAAAGCTATCCGGAGAAAGCCATCCAGTCATCAAGAATAAGCAGAACTGGCTCTTGCACAAAGGAGTCAGCAGAGGATTGGGTGGTGACAGAGAGCAGCTGGAGGTCAGGGAGCAGCAGAAGGAAGTTGGTCTTTACTTTGGGATAAGGATTTGGGGAAGTTTTGAGAAAAGGAGTAGCAAGATCTAAGTTACCACTTTCAAGTATTATCTTGCACTTTATGTAGGGTTGGGGGCTTGTTTTTGTCGGTTTGTTTGTTTGGTTGGTTGGTTGGTTGGTTGGTTTGGTTTGGTTTTTTTGTTTGTTTGTTTTTGTTTGACTGTTTTGTTTTGTTTTGCTTTTGTCTGTCTGTTTTGTTTTGGGGGGGTTGGTTTTGCTTTTGTTTGGTTGGTTGGTTTGGTCTGGGTTTTTTTTTGTTTTTGTCTGTTTTGTTTT
>JADRCD010228443.1:0-15025 GCA_019843815.1 Montemys delectorum | reverse complement strand
AGAGAGAGAGAGAGAGAGAGAGAGAGAGAGAGAGAGAGAGAGAGAGAGCAGAGAACAAAACTATTTAGAACTGAGAGTAGAAAGATATCATAGTATGAATAATGTTCTATTTCTGATTTTGGATAGTTTTCCTGGGAGATAATATTGTTATTTTTCCATACTTTTTCTTATAAGAATCATGCATATGAAACACAAATATCATTGAAATATAAAAGTTAGGATTTTTAAAGAGCAGGAAATGTCTATTTCAATGAGAGGAAAATATAGCTCATGCTGTGTTTGTGCCTCACTTACATGTAGTTAGCATATACATTTCACTCGCTGACATTTCCAATCACTGTATTCTGATCTTTGTGGAAATGTAGATTCTTTCCTTGTTCTTTCGTTCTTATTTTGTCTGTTTCTGCCTGAAATGAACTGTCGGTAGTTAAATTGATGGCACTTGGGCCTCCTTCCACAAAGGCAGAAGCCATCCGTCTTCATTACATCAAATGGCCTCCTCTCTCCTGTCATCTGTCTTCTCCAAGTGGTCATCAGTTAACCATGACACAGATACACTGTAAGGTCGCTGATAATGTTTGTCATCAATTTGATTTATAATTTCAAATAAATGCAATATACCTTGAAAACAAAGCTTGTTCTGAAATGAGTCAGAGCTGCATTGAGCCTATAAAAATGGAGGTCCACACATTGAGTTCTGTGCTGCATTATCTAGCATTTGGAATTAGCTCTTCCCCTACATTAACAACTTGGCTCACACCCATGAGCTCCCTGCATTCATTTACAAAGACACATCAGTTTTAGTTTAAAAACCTGAACTGAAAAGTATCATTTTGCCTGAGGTAAACTTAATATTTAAACAGATTCAGCTTGCATGATACCCACATGCAACTGAGAGTTCACTCTGTAATAATTCTCATATTTACAAGCAGATTTTGGCGAAAAACAGTTGCCATGCAAAATCCTCTACATCAACATATATAAAATGCTCCCTTTGGGATTCAAGTGGCAAAGAACACTCAACATTTTCTGGGGCTACAATCAAAGCTTAAATATGGATCGAAATACTATGACTTCGCATGGAAGAATTATAGAAAATATACCAGTCCTTAACTCTAAGGTTGCATCCAAAATTTGACTTATCCAATTCTATTTGAAGAGCAAAATAGGCTCACGCTAATCTTAAAATGGTTTGTTTTATTGAATTTTGTTTATCAGGTTCTCATGGGTGTGTATGAAAATGTAACATTTTACTCACATTATAAATAGAAATTTAAACGATCACCTTTTAGGTTAAGAAAGAAAATACTATCAATGTGATTAAGTCATCCTGGCTTCTGGTTCTTAGTCCTTCCCTTTCCTTACTCCTTAAGGTAGTCTCCACCTCAACTTTCGCATGCCTTTCCTATACATATTTGATATTTTATGAGCTAAATTTATATTCAAAAATGCAAATTTTCCTCCAAGTGAGCTTAAATTTTAAGTAGAAGTAGGATCCTGTAGCTAATTTGTGTCTTAATGAATTTTTTAGATTGATTCATTTTGAAGTAATTTTCTCCACATTAATTTTCACAATACATCATTCCTCCCTTGACAGTCAAGTACATATTTTACTTTCTCATTGTTACAAGAATTTAGCAATTACTTGAATGGGAGCCTATTCTACCCTTTTTCTTAATTACATACTTACCTTCACATATCTTCAATTCAGGATTATTTAGTGTATACATTGAACAATACATGACTTGATTGGATACAGCACATTGCTTAAGCACCACTCAGCTTTATCCAGTTCATGTAAGTCCTAAATAATTTAGATTAAGAGCTTTCCACATTCCTCTCATTACAGTTGATTTATGCTTTGTAACACAGTTTTTATTTTTTAAGTTTTTTTTTTTTTGCTACATTCTATAGTTCATACTCTATTTTCCAATTTTAACTATTTTTTAAAAAATTTTAGTTATGCAATTTATAGCCCACTCTCCATGGTATAAGAGTTATTCAAAGGCAGAATTCCACAATGTATAAAATAAATGAGCATTATGCCATTCACAAGCTTTGCTTGACCTTCTGTGACCTTCAGTTAGTCTGCAGTGACTTGTCTTAAGCAAGTGATCACTCTGCATGGTGTGTTGGGATGTACTGATTGCTGTAGAGAACATTAGCTTTGTGAAATAAAATCAAGGACATACAACTGAATGCATCCAGCAGCAAATGTTTGCCAGAACAAAGAAAGTCTTCCCGCAGTGAAAAAAAGCTTCAGGAATCCGGGAATAAAGCAATTAGTATATAAGAGTGTGTATAGTAGAGGATTGCAAAGCTGATCATCAGTAGGAGGAGAGGTCCTCGGCCCTGTCAAGGTTCTGTGCCCCAGTGTAGGGGAATGCCAGAGCCAATAAGTGGGAGAGGGTGAGGTGGCAGGCATGGGGATGGGGGAGGCAACAGGAGTTTGTTCTTGTTGTTTTTGTTTGTTTGTTTGTTTGTTTTTGGAGGGGAAACTGGGAAAGGAGAAATTTACATGTAAATAAAGGAAATACCTAATTAAAAAAAAGAAAAAGAAAATGCGATATATATTAACAAAAAAAAAAAAGAACAGACTCATTCTTATATACAAATGAATGATGTGGTTGTCCAACATTCTTAGAATGTCATAGTTAGATTCTAATAATTTACAACTACTTAAAATTGGCTTTATTATCTATTTATTTACTTCTTTATTTAGGTTAGTGATGAGCAGTTAAGATTAATGTGCTTTAAATGTCCCAATAACACTTTAAAATATAATCTCATAATATCTAATTATGCATATTATTTAGATTTGTTTCTATAAATTTTGTTTACCAAACATTGACTCTTTCAGTGCTTTGACAGTGCTGACTACAGCAGCTAATACATGTAATCCTAGCATGACCAGGGCTGAGTGGCAGTAGTTTCTAAGGCCACTGTAAAAGTCCTTCTGAGAGTCATTACTGTACTCTGCATTCCAGTTTTAACGAAATAGCCATATTCTCTTCCAAGCTCTCTGCATCATTTTGAATTCCGCACAACAATACATGAGGTTTGATATTCCACATTCTGACTAGCAATTGGTGTTGTCAGGTTTATATTAACTGAGGTCATTTTAATAAATGTAAAGTAGAATTTTCATTTCCCTAATTGCAAGCAATATTGAGCACATTTTCATATTGTATTAGTCACATATTTATCTACTTTGATGATGTACAGATACATTCAGTCTTGTGCTTCCTTTGAAATTGAGTTCTTTGTTTTCTTATTGTGATATTCTTACTGATAAATTTTAAGATTCATCTTAAATGCAGTTTTAGATTTTTCTTCTATTGAAATTATTTTAATTAGATATTTTCTTTATTTACATTTCAAATGTTATCCACTTTCCTCATTTCCCTTCTGAAAACACCCTATCCCCTTCCCCATATTCACCAACATACCTACTTCTGTTTCATGGCCCTACACTGGAGCATTAAGCCTTCACAGGATGAAGGTCCTCTCCTCCCACTAATGACCTACAAGGCTGTCCTCTGCTACATATGCAGGTGGAACCATGAGTCCCACCATGTGTACTCTTTGGTTGGTGGTTTTGTCCCTGGGAGTTCTGAGGGGTACTATTTAGTTCATATTGTTGTTCCTTCTATGGGGCTGCAAACCCCTTCAGCTCCTTGGGTCTTTTCTCTAGCTCCTCCATTGTGGACCTCTGCTCAGTCCAGTGGTTGGCTGTGAGCCTCCACCTCTGTATTTCTCAGGCACCAGTAAGGCTTCTAAGGAGACACCTAAAACAGGCTCTGTCAGCAAGCACTTGTTGGCATCCACAATAGTGTCTGGGTTTGGTGACTCTATATGGGATGGATCCCTAGGTGGGGCAGTCTCTGGATAGTCATTCCTTCAGTCTCTGCTCCACACTTTGCCTCTGTAATTTCTCCCATGGGTATTTTGTTACCCCCTCTAAGAAGGGCCAAAGTATCCACACTTTGGTCTTCCTTCTTGAGTTTCATGTGGTTTGTGAATTGTATCTTGGGTATTCCGAGCTTCTGGGTTAATATCCTTTTACCAGTGAGTGTATACTATGAGTATTCTTTTGTGACTGGGTTACCTCACTCAGGATGATGTTCTCCAGATCCATCCATTTCCCTAAGAATTTCATGAACTCATTGTTTTTAATAGCTGATTAATACTCCATTATGTAAATGTGATAAAAGTAAGATTTCTTATTTGCTTTCATAGTCTGTTTCTGGCTTCTCATTTTAAAATAAACAATCTTACATTTACTTTTTGACTATTTAGTTTTGATAATTAGGCTACTTGCCTTACATGAGTAATCCTATTATGCTGCATGTTCACTGATAAAGTATTACCTACAACTTTAAATGTTTTGCTGATGTTTAGAAAACCACTTCAAACAGTGTTGATTAATATGTTGTGACAGACATCATAAAAAATAGGGAATAGTCATAATTTAAATAGTTTTACCCTTCTCTTTATGCTATGCATGAGAAAGTCAATGAGCATGAGTCTCATTCTAACATAATAACAAAGGAATGATGTGGCAGGGAAATGATGTCCAGAGGTCACAGAGGCTCAGAGATAAGAGGAGAAGGGCTCTTTTATATGTTAATATTCAAGTTAAAACAAAAACAGCAATAAAAATTCAAACAAATAAAACAAAACACCAGAAAAAAACAAAGCAAAACAGGTAAAGCAGACCTAAGAAGATAAAGAGCAAAAGCAATCTACTTATATTTTAGCAAGACAAAAATAAACCAAGCCTAAATAAACATGGAGATATAGTGTTGTTGGAGTCCATATGATGGTTCTCTTGATTGATATTGCACTTCTTGAATGGAAGCTTGATGGCATTTGTGGAGTTTATATTTGGTAGCAATTGGAAGTAGAGAATAAACGCAATACACTGAAGTGTGCCTTGGTTTGGGATGAATAAAATCGGTAATTTGGTTTTTGTTCTCTCCCATGTTCTAGATGTTTGTAAAGCATTCTTACTGGGTGGTCCCTGCAGAAGAATCTGAAAGCACAGTCTTCAAGAGAGAGCTCCCATGAACTGCAAAATAGAATGGGAGGAGGAAGGGTAGAGTAAAGAATGGGCCCTGTACTTAGTATTATGTGAGTTAAAGCCAATGCTAAAGTAACAATAAAATTTAATTAGATAGCATAAACACCCCAAACACTCACTCCTACCTCTCTGATATAGGCAAGTAGCCTTTTTAATAACATCATGGCAACAGAGAAATTATCAGTAGTTTCCAAATAGTCATATTTGCCAGGCTCAGAGCCAAATCCTTTTTACATTTACTCTAAGACATGGCTTTGAAACAGAATGTTGAGAACTCATTTAATTTAGTTGCTTGTCAAGTTGTCATTGATGCTAAATGACAAAGGTGAGCTCAAACCAGAGGCATTAGACTTGATAGCCCTTGTTTTTAGTGATTTGTATGGGCCTCATAGAACACAGGATGTTTAATAATGAACTGTTAGTTCAGCAATATAAAAGGTGGTCTGACTAAAACAACATCCCTTTATAAAAGATAAGGAAAGATAATGTATCTGATGAAAATAAGTTCATTCACAAACTAAAAACTTATATTCTATACATTAAACCTGCACACGAGAGCTAGAGATATTGTTACTTCTCTCTACCCTTTTATTCTAGACCTTGCTTTACTGGTTGCTCAGAAGTTGGCTGTGTTTATATCATATGCTGGTCTCTAGTCCAAAAAGATGAAGAAAGAATGGACAAGAATAGCAGAAAAGGGATACAATAAAGATTTTGCAATAAAAAACTTTGTACTGCTTCATTAATAATTTTAGAAGAGTCAAGTAGTCTCATAACAATTCAGGGGACCATTTTTTCATAGTTACATGGATGTTTCAAAATGTAAAAGTCTTAGGTAATACCTTTTCTGTCATTTCTAGCATACGAAACTGCATTCTTTCCTGTCCATGGTTTACAGCTTCCTTCTATCCCTCCAGAGCCAGCAGCATGGTATCTGCATATTTTATGCATTTCTTGGCCTCTCCATTCTATGTTAAATTAAATTTAAATTTCCTATAAGGACACCTATGTTTATGAGGAAGGCTCATCTGGACATTCCAGAAAAGGCTCTCCATCTCAAAATTCTTCCCTGAAGGACACCATCAACGCCCTGTTGACCTGTCACTGTAGTATGTGGGATCAATTCGTTGTTAGACTGCCTATTGCTTTCTGATGCCTCTGTTCTGAGTTTACAAGATGTTGAAACACAATGTCATTAATGCCATCACAGTGTAATCTAAGGAAAGTGATAAAGAATGAGTAGAAGAGACTATCTTAGTTCTTGGAAAGACTCCAGGATTTGTTTTATTCTTTCAAATTGGATTAAAGTCCTGTAATAGCATCACATTGAACAAAACCCCCTGATGTATAATTAAGGGCTCAACAGCTTTCATCTTAAAAGCTCTTGAAGATGAAGAGTTAGGTCTTTTGTGTATTTCAGTCAAATGAGCACATTAAGACTCTCAGTGAATCTGACGCTTCCTTATGCTTGAGAAATGTTTAAAAAGGTACACTGAGCCCTTTACCTTAAAGACAGAGTGGATGCTGTAGACTTGTGGATGAGAGATTGTGCACTTCAAAGCTCAGAGGGCCATAGCTTGGAGCAAGATCAAAGTGTACACAACCACTTCCAAGTCCAGAATACCCAGTATCTTTGTAAACATTGTATACAATGGGTTTCATGTATTATTTTCTAATTTATGGGCATAAAACTTGTATTTCAAAGTATTATATAATATTAACTATTTATTCCAGACATGAAAATATTTCTCAGATATGAACTGGGAATTGTAAGAAAGTTTAGCTTGTGATGATGCTATAATGTATCTACTCATCTTATTGCAAGATTTGATTTGATTTAATTGATGTAACATATTACTAAACTGTTTGGAAATCCAAATAACAAAATTGATATAACATATTACATGCCAGTTGTATGTCCATTTCTAATCATTCCAAGTCCCTAACTCAAATTAGGTTGAAAAGTTCCAGAATTAGGTTAACAAGGAACTTGGTACATGGTGGGTTTCTCTGTGTTCACTGCTTCACCCTTGGATTCCTGAAACCATTTCAGTATTGCAAGATGACTTTCTTTGGTCTGCAAAACATATACTGTGAATAAATTCATGATTATAACTTTTATTTTGATTTCATCAAACTATTTTCCCTTGTGTATCTTACACTATCCTGAACCCATGTGACCACTGCTTTAAGAATAATTCTTGTGAATGGTCAGTCATGTCAGGGAAAGCTTGCCTGTGGTATAATATTAATTTGCATAATCTTGGAGTTCAGCTTCTAGTCAGTAATACTAGACTTTGATCAGCTATTGAAATGCATAGTTAGAAGACAAAAGACAATGATACTAATATTTTGTACATTTTAAGTGTGCTCTAAAGACTGCACATCTGAATGACACACAATCAGACCAACGAAGTATACATACTGGTCAGATTCACACGTCTACTTCCGAGATGGTTTTAGTGATATGGACTTTGCATCAGCTTGTCTATGGTCTGATAGTTTCCAACTTTTGTGAGCTCCAGAGCACAGTAACAAAGTGCATTAAGGTTCTCCTGCATTCAATGACCATTAAACAAAAGCAAAATTTGAGGTAACAAAGGAGATGTAGAAACAATATACTAGCAGAAAATTACAAGAAATGGAAGAAATTAGTCACTGATGCGAAGGTAAAATCATGATAGAATGTTTCCTGTTCTACCTAAAGGACATTCAAAACTAGTAACAGAAGCTATCTCTTTCATTTGTTTATGTTTTGTTAAATATGGTTAACAATACATTCTATGATGATTTTTAAGCTTTTGTTAGATGTAAATATAATGGTTAGCTCTGAGATGTCAAACAAATGTTTAAAGCATAAACTAAAGTGCAAGCTGAAGCCCTTTTCTGTAAAGCAAATTCAGTTAAATAACTTGACTACATATCCTGGACTATTGCAGAACAGTATATGGGCAATTTCAAAAGTGGTTGAAGTAATCTGAAATAGTCTAATAGGAATGTTTTGTAAGAAAAGCAGAGAGATATCTGGCCTTAATTTCTACTGTGGAATAAGATAGATTGTTCAGAAGTTTAAAATTAGAAAGATCATTGCTGCCTAAAAGTAAGAGGTCACGTGAATAACCCAAAAGACCTGAGGCAGTTGAAAATGTAGATGTTTGAATCTGGTGAAGGTAAGACTGAGGAGGGTTTATAGAATAAAAGCATACTGCCTTTTCTACACAAGATCTTATTCTTACTTTATGGTACTTGAACATAGTTGACACAAGTGACAGATTTTCTTTGTTATTTTTTCCCATTTTTATATGTATGTAGTAAATGCCTGTTATTTAGTAGATGGCTTTATTGTCATCATTGCAGTATCATGAGCTTTACCTTACAGAAAATTATCAATTTGATTCTTCAGTAATGTATACCCACCAATAATGTCCACAATAAATTTTAATTGACTTTTGAGAACTATGTCAAATGGCCTCATGATGTTTTCCCTAGGTATTTCAGGTAATTGGAGAAGGATGCACCAAACTCCAGTTCCATCATGAGTGCCCTTCAGCATCTGCTGCTTTCGCAAAGCTCAGCATTTTCCTGATTTCTTCATACAACTGTCATTTAGTGTGCTGTAGGCGGCAAAGTTAGAGTACATTAATTTAACACATTAAACTTATTTTTCATTGGTTGACAAAGACATAGGGGAATAATGTGAAGTTTTAGTGTTTAGAACTCACTGAAGACATTACTTCTACAGTAATTATTAGTGTATGAAATGTCTCATACTATAAGACAGAGGATGGTTAGAAGAGGCTGAGAGGTGTGTTTATATGACATCCCATTGTTTATAGGCTGTATATTGAGAGCTGTTCAGGAAACAACTTAAATTAGCAAATTTATTTTAGTCTGAACTCAATGTCCTCCTGCTAGCTAATTTTCTACTGTTAGAAGTAAATGCCAAGAACTGGGTAATATAGATTTGTAAATCCTCAAGGTTGGGTGCTAAAAGAACAAAGTATTTGGCTTGCCTTGGTGGGAAAGCTCCTTCATTTTAACCTTTGGTGAGGGCCTAAAGGCAGATGGTATCACAATAAAGCACTTGCAAGTGCAAGAGACCACAAGATAGGCCATGAAAGGAGAAAGAGAAAGGATGAGCCAATCTTGAGCTCATCAGCAAACTATTTCCCATAAGTTGCCTATCACATAACAACTTCATTGATTCCTTCCAACAGACAGCCTTCCAGTGATGTCACATGAAGTTTCACCTTTAAAGGATCAACCACCTATGATATGGCAACACTAGGAACCAAGCTGACAATACATGCTAATTCTTAATGTCCCTGTTTTGAGAAAACTTTCTTGCTATACTTTTTATTCTGTGTTGACTTGCAATGAGTGCATAAATAAATACAATGCTTGAGAAGCTCTGGAGATAATCTATGTTCTGGGATATGATAGATAATGCCTTCACCCATCATTTGTGTTTAGATTACTGGTTACATTTATTGTTTCTGGTAGAGAAGTATGGAGAAGGCTTGTCCACAGAATCTCTTTCGGACCATTGGTTACTATTTACTAAGTGTAAATTTAGACTCACAGTTTATATTCCAGAAACCACTTGAAGATTATATTTTATTTTCAAGTTTCACAAGAAACATACAATCACTCTGACTTATCTGTCTTGGGTGAATATATAATTTTTAACCAAACATTATTTAAAAATTTCT
Organism: Montemys delectorum; assembly: GCA_019843815.1. Classification (NCBI taxonomy): domain Eukaryota; kingdom Metazoa; phylum Chordata; class Mammalia; order Rodentia; family Muridae; genus Montemys; species Montemys delectorum. The sequence continues at coordinate 5,230 of JADRCD010228443.1, read as the reverse complement.
ATGCTAAAAATGTACAGGAGTAAACTATTTTACATTGATAGTATAATTAATAACAAATGAAAATACTGAGCACTTCTATCAGTGTAATTAAAATAGGAATAACACTCATTTTTCAGCAATATTCCTCTTTAATTCTGACATAAATTTCAAGCAAATACTTTGTGGTTAGTCCTCATTGTCAAATTGACTTAAAATCCCCTGGGAGGCACACTCCAAACATGTTTATATGGGTGATGAGTTTAACTAAGGAGAGAAACCTCACCCTAAATGTGGGTAGCATCATCCCTTGGGGTAGGGTCTGAAACTGAGTAGAGAAAAAGTCACATACCTAAGATCATTCATACTTCCTATGTGTCTAAAGATGCCATGTGACAAGCTGCCTCCTCATGTTCCTGCTGCCCTGCTTTCCTGACATCTTAGAGTGCAATATCTTTTACAAATTATGAGCCCTTCCTTTCTGGCAATACATCTCAGGCATTTTATCACAGGAATAAAAAGAGTGATCAATACAGGATATTATTCCGATTGTATTACTGAAACATTGGTGTGAGACTGCATATGTGAACTCCCCCTATTCCACAACTGGGAAGTCACACAGGCAAGCCTTGGCTCTTGCTCGCAGGGCACTAAATGGCAGCACTGAATTTTGCTTCAGGTTACCTTGGAATGCTTTATAATATTGATAAAGTGTTTCTAACAATTTTATAATGTGAAATGCAAAATATGTCACATTGTATGATGAAATAAACACTAGTTTTATAAGAACTGACAAGGTTTGGGATTCCAAAACAGCAAAAGCAATTCCAGGTACAGGACAAAAAGAGCACTTAGCAGTTACCTTCTACTTTTTAATCTGTAAAAAGCATTTTAGTGGTATATTGCAGAGGTCAAGATGTGAAGATGGACTGACTTTCTGGAGGATTTATAGTGGAGAAAAAACAAATGGTGAGAAGCCACATGATAAAATATGTAATTTTTGATTCAGTGACGTTACTCTAAATTCAGAAATTACATTCTCCATTAATTTTGCCATCACTGAGAAATACCAATAGACTCAAAATTAACCTAAGACATTTAGAAATGGCATAGATTGTATAAAAGAATACTCATATATATGCGCAATATCGTAAGAGTGAAACAAAAATGATTGCTGCAGAAGCATTGTTGATAGTCTGTAATTAGCATTCAGAAATAGATCTCAGATCTAATAGTCCACTTGCCACACTTTTCCTGTGATGCATACTTTTGATTGTATTGTCAAATAGACTGAATTTATAGTCACTTTGAAGACACATCTGTGGGTGTGGGTATGAGAGTGTTTCTACAGACACTAACTAATATGGGAAGGCCCACTCTGGACATGGGTCTACCATCCTTTGAACATGGAGAGCATCATTCTTTGGACTGAATCCTGGATTACATAAAATAGAGAAAGCTAGCAGAACACTAGCATTTATAATCTCTCTGCTAACTGATGCAAACAGAATGTGATGAGCCATCTTGTGATCTTGCTACCATGCTTTCTTTACTGTGATGCTCATAGGGTCAAATGTGGGCCAAGATAAACCCGTCCTTCTAAGTTGCTTTACCAAGTATTTTTTCAGTTATGACAAGCATAACAAATGCACTTTCTTTGAAGTATTTATCCAAAGCTAAAAGTGACCCACAACCCCTCCTTTCATTTATATTCTTTTTTTCTCATACTACTTCCAAAACTTGACTCTTTAGTTGTGCCTGGAATGACTTTGGCATAAAAGATTTCTCTCCAGACTCATCTAACTTAGCCTGCCCAGGATATATAAGTAAACAGGGAAATTTGAGTCCAGGTTTGTTGTATAGAAATATATTTGCTACTTGAATAATAGAATGTTATTCTAGTCAGGATTTTCTATTAAATGCTAGGGAGACCACAAGGTTGGATAAGTCAGATAATATTCAAAGGTCTTCTACATTTTCATTTAAGTTCTCCATGTTGTCAGCCCACTGATCATGGTACAAACAACTGTGAAGCTACCATCTAAAAGAAACATACATGGTACATACTCATCTCCAACTAAATCCATAGCCTGTAAAGGATTGTTCCTAGCTGCTCTAGTATAGGAAACACATATGCACATACATACATACACACACACACACACACACACACACACACACACACACAAACATGCACACACACATGATTATTATCTTTTCTAAGAAGCTTGTGTGCTTGTGTTGTGTGTCTGTCTGTCTGTTTGAAAGAGATTGTAGCTCTTTTCTCTTTTCTTGACATTCTTTTTCTTTTACATCTGTACTATTCTTTCTAATATTTTCTTTTATTCACCTGGTTTCCATTGTTAGAACTTGAAATGTAAATTATAAGAATGACTGTGAATGAATCTAAGAGACTTATGAGGACAGAAAAACAAATCAAGCTTGTTTTTTGCTTATGCTGTTTAATTCACTAGCAGAGTACCTTTCTCAAAGAGTAGGATTTCATATCTACAAAAAGCAGAGAGGAGACTATACAACCATAATTTACTAAGTCACCATTCTCCCTAACAGATAGTTTACAAGTATTTCTCTTCACTCAATAGATAAATGTACTCTTCATGCATAGACACAGAAACTCTAATCTCTGTTAATTCTTTTGATGTGTAAATTGTCATGACATCAGAGTGACTGTAAAGCTTTGAATTGGATTGACTTCTCTTCTTTAAATGTTCTTCATTTGATTGCGTTCACTAGGCCTACTTAGTAGAATATTTAGAATACCCAGTAAATATAGTTCAGTGGCAGATAGATGGGTATAATATCTAAGTGTATGAAAATATATTACTAGCAATATTTTTAAAAATTCTTTACAAAATAATGTCTTTGAGTTTCAGAAATGCACACTCCAGTGATAAACTGCCTCACAATGGGGACAAGGTCTAGTTTTGATGATTATGTTATTAGGTGATTTTATTGTGCAGTAAACATCACGGAATATGTTTATGAGTCACTGAAAAGGAATAAATAGAAAGAAAAAGAAAGAAAAGCCCCCCCCCCCAAAAAAAAAGTTCTTAGCCGGGTGGTGGTGGCGCACGCCTTTAATCCCAGCACTTGGAAGGCCGAGGCAAGTGGATTTCTGAGTTGGAGGCCAGCCTGGTCTACAGAGTGAGTTCCAGGACAGCCAGGGCTATATAGAGAAACCCTGTCTCTAAAAACAAAACAAAACAAACAAACAAAAAAAAATCACATGATTGCTCCTAGTAATGGTGAAAGGGAAAGTTTATTATAGATAAGTAAGAGAACATAATAAGAAGCAGGGACATCTGGGCAACTCCACAGTGGCCATGACCAGGCTGAGCAGGGCCATTGGAGGAGAGGCAGATGGGAAAAGAGGTGAAGCAGGTGCACCAGCCAGTAGACCAACAGTACAGAAGAAATCGGCAACCAAAATGTCTGGATTTCATAGAGAAGAGACTCTGGGGGAAGGGCAAGCCATCCCTTGGGGTGGGGAAATCAGGGAAGAGGATGGTGTGTGGGAGCCACACCCTATAACAGGTAGGAACGGAGGAATGCTGGGAGGCCAGAGTTACTTTGATATGTTAAATAAAGAAGACCATCAGCTAACATCTTCAGGTTTGACACTTAACAATATGCATCTGGATGATATAGACTACATATTCCACACAATTTGTAAATAAATTCGATGAAATAAACACTAGGAACATGAAACTGGTGCTAGGGTATCTTACATGTAAGTCTATTGCACAGGTTTAATTTAAACGAGTGTACACTTTCAAATAACATATAGATTAGTAAAGATGTAAACCAGTGTAGTAATTAAATATTTATTATTATAAGATATTAGTTACATAATTTCATACCATATGCTCATATTACTAGAAGAAGAATTGGTTTGCTTATAGTAGCAACACCATAAGTACTTGAAATATTGTTATATTTCACCATGACGTTAGGACAGCTGCAACATCACTAGTAATATAAAGTTTTCAGTTTAGTGATCTCAATCCTATATACACTCAATCCCATTCTGAAACACTGTTTGGCAATGTGAGTACCTATGCTTAAGACCAAGATAAGAAAGAAAGAGGGATGTGGTAAAGTAATTGAATTCCACAAGCTTTAAATGGGTACAAAAGTGTCTATAAAAGAAGACATAAATTTGATTTAATGTTTTGTAAATAACCAACTCCTGACCTCCCATACCTGCTTGTATTGAAAAGAACCTGTAGCTAGACATGTCTTAGGCCTAGAGAAAGGCCCAATAAAATTCTGTCAAGTGAACATAAGGTGAATCCAACTCTTAATGACTTATTCATAGAGTAGTGAATCTCTTAGCTCTCATCGGAAAAGCTTCTTTTTTTAAGTAGATGGAGACCAATAAACAAGCAAAGTGCAGGGAATAAGAGACTATGGTGTGCTTAGCAATAAGTAAGACATCTATATTACACCCTCCCCACAAAGGCTCCAGAAATATTAAAGATGAAACTGAGACAGTTTTTATCTCATGTGATTAGGGAAGCTGAGGTGGATTGGAGAGAACTTGGGGAGCGATGTAAATATCATCAAAATACTTTGTGCAAAATTCTCAAAGAACTGATTAAAAAAATAGAAGTAAGCATAGCAGTAGATAAATATCCAAAGTAGTTCTGACATATAGAATGTCAGATTAATACAACATATGCTTTCACTCTCTGACCAGGGATACACAAAGGCTAATTTCAGATCTTTACCTCTCCTCCAAATCCAAAACCATTCTCATCATTAGCTCTGTAGCAGACTGCCTGCTGTGTCCTTCCCTGAATCCATTCCACTATCCCAAGATGAACACACAGATCTTCTCCTATCATCTCTCTCCCAACTTCCTGATTTGTTCTAGTTCCGAAACTCACCAACCTAATATCCCACTCTTGTCCCCAGCTCTGCAGCAGAACATCATTTGCAGCTTTCCTTCTGCTCACACGCCCCCATCTCTAGTGGACCAAGCAAAGCTTCCCCTACTATGCGCCTTCTACTGACTCATCACTTTATTTCAGCCTCAGCCTCCAGCAGGTATTACATGGAAAACTACAACACTCTGACCATGGCAATTTTGTAGAATAATTGCAGATCTTCACCTCTGCTTCAGCTCCTTCAAATACAATATACCAGCCTCATCATCCCCACCTTTTCAGCAGACCTTTTTTCCATGGCCTATTCTCACTTCTGCCCCCATTACAAGGTGATCAAGCATAAT
>JADRCD010228442.1:2690-35479 GCA_019843815.1 Montemys delectorum | reverse complement strand
GGAGGAGGAGGAGGAGGAGGAGGAGGAGGAGGAGGAGGAGGAGGAGGAGAGAGGAAGCCATGTAGGAATAAGAGAAAGTTTATTCTAGAACCAAATTTGAGTGACCATGGCCAAGAAAACAAGGAGCTATATTCCACCAGGTTTCATGTTCCCAACATAAAAGCAAATTCATGAAGGTTAATAGTGGCAAGACAAAGAAAGTCGTAAGTCAAAAGATTTTAAAAACGACACTGGTGGAAACATCAGAGAGATGGTTACAGCGGGACAGGATGATCTCTCCTATGGCCCTTAGAGGCATTTTACAGCATTCTCAGCCCTTCCATTGGTGGAGAATGGGGGTTTGGGAAGTTAATACACTCCAAAGGCTTATATCTAGTTGTCAGGATATTAGGTCTGATACAGAGCTGGGTGAGCAATGGTTCTTAGCGGGGTAAAAGACAGCTCCAAAGAAATCTTAATTAGGCTATCAGGTCAGCAGCATTCTAAACCCTCCATAGTCACTGGAGTCACATTGGTTTTGTTTCTTAATAATTTGGCAATGAGGGCCAGTCAGAAGATGCATGGCAGAAAGGGATTAGCACCTCTGGGAATGGGAGAGGTGCCCAGGGAAAGCACACTTAGGCTTCTGACCAGTGTCTGAAAGAATACAAGAAAGGAAGAGAACAAATGATGTGTTTTTGAATTAGGACTTACAAAGGAGAGCAGGCTTAGCACTGACACAGCTAGAAGTTCTTCAGGCTGCCGCGTAGGAAGGGGCTTCTGACAAGATAGGGGGGTTTTTTTCTTGTTTGTTTGGTTTGTTTGTTTGTTTGTTTGTTTGTTTGTTTGAGACAGGGTTTCTCTGTATAGCCCTGGCTGTCCTGGAACTCAGTCTGTAGACCAGGCTGGCCTTGAACTCAGAAATCCGCCTGTCTCTGCCTCCCAAGTGCTGGGATTAAAGGTGTGCACCACCACTGCCTGGCTCGGGATTGTGTCTTAGTCAGGGTTTCTATTCCTGCACAAAACACTATGATCAAGAAGCAAGTTGGGGAGGAAAGGGTTTACTCAGATTACACTTCCACATTGCTGTTCATCACAAAAAAAAGTCAGGACTGGAACTCAAGCAGGTCAGGAAGCAGGAGCTGATGCAGAGGCCATGGAGGGATGTTCCTTACTGGCTTGCTTCCTCTGACTTGCTCAGCTTGCTTTCTTATAGAACCCAAGACTACCAGCCCAGGGATGGCACCACCCACAATGGGCCCTCCCACCCTTGATCACTAATTGAAAAAATGCCTTACAGCGAGATCTCATGGAGGCATTTCCTCAAGAGAGGCTCCTTTCAATGTGATAACTCCAGTTTGTGTCAAGTTGACACACAAAATCAGCCAGTACAGATAGGAAGATAGTTAGCCCTCCCCAATTCCTAACATGGCTTCTTGGTGAATCAGATTTCTGTGGTGGTGGAGCTCTTAGCCAGGTAATTGACAGCAGTCCCACCCCAATTAATTCTTAAAGAGAGAAAATATTATTACCCAATGTTTTGGGTAGTTTATATAAGGTCTCCACCCAGAGCCAGAGGCAAATTCCATTCCTTTTAACAGGAAGAAGTAGTTTTACCTTACTGAACTCCAAAAAAGCCCACACACCTCCATCTTTTCATAAAGAGATCTACATCTTAAGGAGATGCTTCACTTTGGAGCATTACCGAGGAAACAGGAGGTGAGGTCCAAAGTCAAGAATGGAGGTTGTCCATCCTCAAACTCTGAAAGTCTGCTAATGCCTATCTAGTTTCCTATTAACAGTTCTAAGTTTGTGATTCTAAGTCAGAATACAGCTCTGAAGTGGCAGATCAGGAAGAAACTGGACATTAGAGTTTGAAGCGCAGAGAGAACAGGAAGTTGTGCACGGAAGCTTTGTGCACAAGGGCTGGAAAGCTTGAAGGGGTAACGGTAAAGGACCTAAGGCAATGGCTCTCAACCTTCCCAGGGCTTGCAACCCTTTAAATACAGTTCTTCGTGTTGTGGTGACTCCCAACCATAAAATTATTTTCGTTGCTACTTCATATCTGTCATGTGATACTGTTATGAATCTCAATGTTAATATCTGATGTGTAAGATGTCTGATATGTAACCCCCACTGAAAGGGTCCTTTGACTCCCAAAGGGGTTGTGACCCACAGGTTGAGAATCACTGGTCTAAGAGAAGGTGGGCTTGTTTGATGCAGCGGGAAGCAGGGTGTGAGATTCCTGATAATGAATGTTGGGAATTTACTACTAGAGACTGCCTGCCATTTGTCTGGGTGATGTGGGTACCTGAGGTCAAAGCAACAGACTCCTCTCTCTCTCTCTCTCTCTCTCTCTCTCTCTCTCTCTCTCTCTCTCTCTCTCTCTCTCTCAGGGTGAATCCCAGATTGCTACGTACCCTGAGGATATTATCAAAGCAGGAAAAGTTTTTTGGTGGGGGTGTGTGTGTGTAGCATATGCATATGTGTATGGTTTATATACATACATGGGTATATGTGTGCAGGTGTGCACATGGTCATACACACATATGGAAGCCAGAGGAGGGATTTGGTGTCCTCTGTCATTCTCTGCCCTGTTTCCTTAGAACAGAGTCTCTCCCTGTGTCTGGAGCTAGGCCAACCCCAGCAATCCGCCTGTCTCTGCCTATCGCCACCTCTCTAGTACTGGCCTGGTTTTCTACGTAGGTGCTAGGGATTTGAACTCAGGTCCTCATGCTTGTACAACAAGCATTCTCCTTAACAGAGCTGTTTCCTCGGCCCCTTGATTTTATTTTTATCTTTAAGGATGTATGTGTATTAAACGAATAAAATCAAAACTGAGACCTCCCATTTTGAAAAGACGGTAGCATGAATACTTAAGAGTAATTTGCACCACGCACACACTTGTAGCGAACTGCTAATTACCTTCCAAACAGCATGCTAGGGATACTTGAGCCTTCAGGATGAATTTATCATCTTCTAGATGCATACGTATCACATGTGTCAAGTACCCTACAGGAATGCATGTAGATTTCCATGGATGATGGTTTTGCCTTTCTTGTGAGGACACTACTCAGAATCTCACGCTGTCTGTCAGAGCCACATCACAGAATTTCTGAGACGCCCTGCAATTTTGATACTTTAACAAGACCAGAGGGAAGTGAGTGCACTCGCATCTCCCTTGCCACAAAGAAATACATGACGGGGAAAAAAGTGGCCAGGAATATACACATCACACAAAAATGTGGCTGATTCAGTTGGACTTTAAGGGACAGACCTCTGACAGCCTGTCTCCAAAAACAAGGTGGGGGGGGGGGGGAGTGTCCTGAGGAATCACACCCAAGGACGATCTCTGACCTCCACACCCATACACCTGTGCACTCGAGATCTCCCCCCCCCATGCGTGTGTGTGTGTGTGTGTGTGTGTGTGTGTGTGTAATGCTCACATGGACACACACACAATTTTTAATATTCACACATGAGAGTTTGGTGGATAAAAATATGTTAAGAAAGAAATCGTAGGCCTCTGTGAAAGGGCAAGGTTGTGTGTGGGTTCGGATGCAGAAGGTTAGCCTTCGTTCTGCCTTTCATTGGCAGGGCTCTGACGTTCCCTTGCCTCCTTGTTCAGGATAATAAGGAACCAATACCAGGCGATCCGTCACCCTTCTCTGGCCTCTGCTGGGAAAGATGTACTTGTGCGCGCACACACACACACACAGAGCACACAGCACACACATGGCATACAGGCATGCATGAAGGCAAAACACCAATACACATGCATTTTATCATTTTTTAATTAACCTTTTTCAAAAAGATGAGAAAGTATATATGAAAAACCACTTCAAGAACAATTGTCATAAATCAGTGGAACTCACTCACAAACGTATTAAGAATAAATAGAAATTGTTACACACACAACCCACAAGTGAATTAAAAACAACTGGAATAAATTAAACATGAACTTTGAGACTCATCTTCTCACAGATTTCCTTCAAAAGCCCTTGTTAAAAATTAAGTCACAAATGCTTCTCAGGGAACCATGATCTGTGCGTTCTGCATTTTTCCTCAAAAGAAGCAAGACTGGAAAGCCTGTCTTTGTTTTTTAAAAAAAAATTAGTTAGTAGTAAAGAAAGTAAAAAAAGATCTACCTAATTTGGAAAAAATAATATTCTGCCTCCTTGATTTTCATTTTGAACAAGTCTTGTTTAAATGTTACTTCATTTTCTTTACTGGAGGCACATCCATGCCACAGTGAGCATGTGGAGGTGAGAGGTCAGTGCTTGCCTTTCTCTTACTGAGGTGGCATCTCTACTGACCCTTTGCATACTCTTGTGAGCCTCCAGGAATTCTGTCTCTGCCTCCCATCTCACCATGGAAATGCTGGGATCTCAGCTCACTGCATATGGCTTTTTTTTTTAAAAAATGTGGGTTCTGGACATTAATTCAGTTTCTAGGCTTATGCATGGAATGCTTTCCCAGACCCAAGTTTCTTGATTTTAATGTATCATGAAGGCAGCAGGCAGGCTGCCACAGCCCTTTTAACCTCAGTACTCAGGAGACTAAAGCAGGAGAATCACCAAGTTCAAAGCCAACCTGAATATGAACATGAGTTCAAGGCCAGCCTGGGCAACTTTATGAGACCATGTCTAAAAAATAAAAATGAGAAAAGAGTTAGCAGTTTGGCTTAGAGGTAGAGTGCCTGCCTGGCATGCATGGAGCCCTAGGTTCCATACCTGGTGCCACAGGTTAAAATAACAAGCCAAGCGTTCCAAGTGCCCTTGATCTATCTCTCATAAAAGCATTTCAAACAGCTGAGCGTGGCCCCAAAGGTGCACCTGATACAGTGAGGTCTCTGCTTTTAAATTGTAAACTATTTTTCATTAGACAGTAAAGTGAATTATGATCTGCCCTCACTTGAGTCTCCTATGATTTAAGGGGACATTAATGAATGAAAGGCCCATCAACGTTGAACTCTGCAATTCAACTTTAAGTGTTAACAAGGCTGGAGAGATGGCTCAGTGCTTAAGAGCTCTGGCTGCTTTTCCAGAGGACCCAGGTTCAAATGCCAGCATTTGGTGGCTAACCACTGTCTGTAACTCCAGTTCCAAGCAATCTGACTCCCGCTTCTGGCTTCCACAGGCATTGTACACACACACACACACACACACACACACACACACACACACACACGCATGAAGTGTTAACACAAACCTGGAAGACTGCTTTAATCCTACAAGCACAGCTCTGAGACTTCCCGAGGGGTGAATTCGCATGACAGCCACTGTGAATGTTAGAGTTCTCTATCAAGTATGCCACCCCCTCATCACTACCACCATATAATAGGTAAATGCTAATTTTCAAAGGCATACACTCATGCATCTTTCATAAGAAATAATAATAATAAAAACAAAAGTAAAAGGGAAAAAAATTGAGTTTCACTTTCTATTTTAGAACACATAGCACTGCACTTCCCGTTACAGCCTCAAGTCAGGAGACGCCACACTTTGAAAAGTCTCTAACGTGGCTTGGTGGCCTTGGTTCACCTCCTTGTCTCCAAATGCACAAGGAAGAAAAAGAGCGCTTTATAGATATGTCTGAAACATTTTCCGGGGAAATACCAGAGAAATGGCAAGATCATTACATGAAGTAAGAGGAAAAATCCCCCCACACACACCAAAATGTGTCATTCTGTCCACAATTGAAAAGCAAGATCTGACATTGCACTGTTGCGTCCCAAGCTTGTTACTCAGGAGCTGCCTCATCTGAAGCTGTTGGGAACACTTCGATCTATACATCCTCGGGTTGAGTCGGGAGCCCTGGCCGCCATCACAGATCCATAGCAAAGAAAGTAGTAACAAAGAGTCACGTGTAAATGCTAGGCCAGAATGAATGCCGGTGGATCTTGACCCTTGAGCCTCTCTTTCTTAAGTGCCAGGATAGAGTATTGTAGAAATGGTGATTCACTTGAGTGTTGATGAGGTAGCGCCCACCGCCTCTGTCTCTGATGTCATGAAACTGTGATTCAGGAAGTAGATTCGAAGTCGCTTAATCAAGTTTGGTAGTTTTAAAGTCAATTCATGGTAAACTTGCGTGCTTGGAGAGTTGGGGTGAAGTGTTTTGCCCGGTGTCACAGAGGATAATGGGGACATTAATGACAGACATGCAGGGATTCCTTGCTATGTAAAAAAACAAACAACAACAGAAACCCGGGCACTAGACGTGCCGTAGCATCCCTCACCTGCTGTCTAAACCCACAAGTACTTTCGTACCCTACTGGAACTCTGGCTTATTTCTTCCCATCAGTGCATGCTACCGTAATAAAAGTGAATATATATAGGTTCTCGAGGCCAGCCAGGACTAAGAATTCTCTGTGGATTTGTATAGTCTGGCTTGGTTTTATTTTGGTTTGTTTTTAGATAGAGTCTCAGTATCCCCATCTCTGGCCTCAATCTTGAGATTGGCCAAGAAACCTCTGGTCCTCCTGCCTCTACCTCCTACGTGCTTAAATTCCCAGATGTCTGGTTTATACAATACTAGAGATGGAATCCAGGGCTTTGTGAACACTACACAAGCACTCCACCAACTGAGCTACCTACCAGCCTGTTTCCTTTGCTACTAGATGTGTAGAGTCACTGGCCGGATTTCTGAGTGGAATTTCCAGCTCTGTCCACTGGTTTTCTTTTTCTTTTTCTTTTTCTTTTTGGTTTTTCGAGACAGGGTTTCTCTGTATAGTCCTGGCTGTCCTGGAACTCACTCTGTAGACCAGGATGGCCTCGAACTCAGAAATCCGCCTGCCTCTGCCTCTCAAGTGCTGGGATTAAAGGCGCGCGCGACCACCGCCCGGCTGTCCACTGGTTTTCAATGGATAAATATCATCTATTCTCCAATGTCCTTCTTCTTAGACCATGATCTTGAAAGTAGAACATTGTCATGTATGCTTAACTTGTGATACTCTGAAAAGAATATGATCTACTTACATCTTATTTTAGTCAGAGCTTTGGTCCTGATTTCATTTCTTCTTCAGATATTGAAAATCTCATATGTAAATTTTATTACATCATTCTTTGAAATTTTCCTACATCTTGATTGCAGGCATCCATCCCTCCCATGTCCAGATCTCCCCAGGACTCCCCAACACATCTCCCTCCCAACCTTATATCCCCCTTCTATAATTTTTAATTATCAAAGAGTAAATAAAATTTTGTAAAAAGACAAAACCAAAAAAAAAATTATTACGTGAGCTTCCTAGTCTTTGAAGGAAAATGATACCTGGGGAGAAATATCAATAATGACTTACTTTTTGTTGCCACCTTGTTGTTCTGGCGAAAGAGTTGGCGTTCTTGACATCACTTATGTGACACTTGTCAAGTTTCCCGTGCATTTTCAAAGTTACTTGTTCCTGCTTTGGTGAAATGGCCAGCTAATTTCTTCGATGCTGTGAAATTCTCATTTATCCCCAGCACTGGACAACTATTCCTCTGGCTGTTTCTTCCATTCTTTCTGTACTTGGAAAACGTGAGTGTTACAGGGAGAGCACACTACACAAGCCAGTGTGCGTGGGACAGTGTTTGCACCTGTGCTTACAATCTCCTTTTGGCTGATGCTAGAAAGTTCCCAGAATGCCCTATGCCTCCTCTAAGCATCAGCTTGCATTTGAAATACTCTCGTTTTCCCACAATCTGAGGTCCTGCGCATTCTGTAAATAGGAACATGTATGAAAGGAACACAGTCCCATAATATGTATGCAACTGTTTTTGTTAGATCACTGCTTTGATTGATCTTTCATCCTCTGTCCTTTGTACTGTAAACATAGACTTACATTTTAATGATGTTTATCCTGTTAGTACTTTTGGGTCCTATTCTTTTTGGAAGAACTGTTGTGTTTGTCTTACTTTGATGTAAAACAACTTTAAAGCATCTTTACACCCAGGTGTTATGTGTGTGTTTTAGTTAGGGTTTTCCCTGACTAAGACAGTGTGCAACACTCTTCTGTAGCCCAGGCTGGTCTCAAACACTTTGGATGACTTGAACTTCTGGTTTTCCTGCCTCCGCCTCCAGAGTTCTGTGATCTTAAGTGTTTGTCAACACACATCTGGTTCATTCTCACTTGTCTTGAAGTGAGGGCTTCATGTTCCAGAGGCAAACACTCTACCTCATCCCCAGCCCTCCAAATAATTTTCAAAGACGGTATTTTACATCTCTACAAACGCAATCTGAACAGATTACTCTACTGCTTTGTATCGGGCCATATTTTCTTTTGAGCACCTACAATGTAATAAGATCATTGACTTAGATGAGATTAGAGAGATCGCATCTTACTGGCTTCAGGTACCAAGTCTGTTTCCCTGACAGAAATACCAGTAGCTACGTGAATTTATCAATGAATCAGCTTCATGACGAAGCTTCTTCACTGATACGGACATTGATTGGTGTCTAAGGCCTTGAAGTCACAGCAACTCTCTTTGTTTAGCCTCACGAGAACTGAGATTACAAGGTGTGCTACACCCAGTTTTTTGCAGTTATATCAGTGATAATTTAAAAATTTTAAATAGTCAAGAAAATGAGACAATTTCACATCAAACCCCTGTGTCAGACAACTTAGCTTCTATGGTAAAATCCAGGCTGTTCCTGGGACATTCATTTTCAATGTGTGAACATGTGAGGATTATATTTAATAACTGTAATAATAAATATGAAGACATCTGACACGTATAGAGCGCTTACAGTGTATCACTCCATGTTCTGGGCACATTATGTATTTGAGCTCATTTACTCTTCCTAGCAGCCTATGAAGCAGGCATTATTAATGTCCATATTTTATAAACAAGGGATTGGAGGATCTCAGAGGAATAAGGAACCCACTGAAGGTCAGACCATAAGGCAGACAGGATGTTGCTGCAGTGCCTCTCCTCAGAGATTAAACACACGAAGGAAACCCCTTTTAAAATTCATGAAAGCAGTTTTAGTTGCACTTTGATTGCAAAGGAAAATAATTGGTTAGTTAAGGAAAGAAGACCCCACGGGACAATTAAACCAGTAAATACAACTGAGCCCAAGTCCCCGTTGCAAGGTACCAATCTCTAGAAATTCAGACCAGTTATTTCTGATTCACACCAATAAATCTACAAAGGTGGTGCATTCTACTAATTAAAGTTTACAGTAGAAATGTAAACAGGCCAGGATAAATGAGCTTGCTAGTTTACAAAGAGCCATTTCCCTCTCTTCCTCCCTTGCATGTGCACATTCATGCATGGGCGCGCACACACACACGCGCGCGCGCACACACACACACACACACACACACACTGCACCTTTATATATTGAATTATATAAAGGACTTTGTGTGGGACCTTTTATGGTATATATTTACAAAAAAAGAAAACAAACCTTGTTTCATAGGACATCTCCATTTGTAGTAGGATAAATTAAAAATGAGAGAGCCTGATGAGGTAACAGAGCCCTATAATTCCAGCACTCAGAAACTATAACAGGAAGATATTGAGTGGTAAGGCAGCCTGGACCACGTAGTAAGGCCTGTTTCAAAGAAACAATGAGTAACTCTTAAATCGCTCTAATCTCCTACGATACCGGAACATCTAAACGTTGATCGATCAACAAATACAGGGTTTAGAAGTGCACCAGAATTTTGGACTGAACCTCCGAAGACATCATGGAGTTGTTAATACAGACACCATAGCCTCGCCCTGCCACATCATGCCACTCAACAGCAGGCTTCTCTCCAGCCCGCGCTAGAGCAGCCCTGACTCTGGGTTCCGCCCCAGTGAAACACGAAGCCCCTCCCCTTTCCCACTCCAGAGCTGCAAACACAGAGGGGGCAGTCCTCACTTGTAATTCTCACATAAAACCTTGCTCTGTAAGTCTTTCCCCTTGAGGAAGTAGGCTTAAAGAAGCCTTCACTGTGGCGGTCCACAGCTGAGGAAATCTTTAGCTCTTCTAACACCAAAGCAGCCCTCACTGTACTGACAATGTAATTTTAAAAAGAAATAAAACAGAATAATAAAAAATAGTGGAAGTTGCAAAAGAAAACCCTAAAGATAACGGGTTAAAATGAGTTCAGAATGGGGCTCAGGTAAAATATTTGCCTTGCAAGCATGAGGACCCATGTTCAAGACCTGAGAACCCACTTTATTAAAAAGGAAAAAAAAAAGCCAGCATGGTAAACCCCCAGTCTGAAGGGACAGAGAAAGGCAGAAAGCTACTGAAATTATTAAAACTTTTTATATGAATAAGCTCTTTCACAGCTAAATTTTTGTGTGGATATAACAAAGAAGATGAACACAAAGAAATATGGACATTAGACCACACACACACACACACACACACACACACCAGTGACAGCACAAGTTTTTTCCAGCTAAGGAGAAAGAGATTTGTAGAAGCTGTGGGTAATGTGATCCTTTGCACAGAGACACATAAAATTCTCGGCAAAGCCACTAGGGTACTAATGGTACTAATTTTCAAGGGTACTCAAAGTGTATATTTCAATAATGTTTCAAGGGTATAATTAATATACTTTTTGGCATATGTGTGGAATGGAGGTCAGAAGATAACCTCAAGTGTTGGTCCCGTTGCCATGGCTGCACATCCCAGGCTAGCTGGCCTGCAAGTGTCTTGGAATTCTCCCATCTATTTTAAGATGACGTACATGCCATATATGATTTTGTATGCATTCTCAGGTCTTCATGCTGTGCATCCATGTCTCCAGCCCCTAAGTGCATTTTTCAGTGCACCAAGGAAGCAAAACACAAAGGTGGGGTCACCATGATATTTTCTTGCTCTGTTAAAACCAGTGTGGTGTCACCATGATATTTTCTTGCTCTGTTAAAACCAGTGTGGTGTGGAAGGACATTCAAGGAATGCATTCTGAGGAGCGAGGCTTCGGTAGAAAGCCCCACAGGAATGCTCATTGCCAATCAGTGTTCAACCTGATACTAACAGTAGTGCTGAGAACCGGATAGAGCTTCCTCCTGGGGTGTGAGCAGAGAGACATTTTTACATTGTGGGTGTGTGTGTGTGTGTGTGTGTGTGTGTGTGTGTGTAGAGGTTCCCAAGACGGCCCTTGGGAGTCAGTGGAATCTGAGATCCAACTCAGGTCATCAGTCTTGGCAGAAAGTACCTTGCCTGGCTGAGCCATCTTGCCAGCCCCAAGATACCCTTCTAATGTAGAGTTCACTCTTCAAGGACCTCTTGGCAAGAAGCTATGTCTTGCTACTTAAGTAGATCCTGAATGCCAAGATTGAGACGAGCCCCAGGGATCACAGTTGAGACCCTTGCTTCAGTCTGTCCTGTCTTTCCCCTGAGCATCCCACAGTAGTTTTTGTCTCAAAGAACGAGACACACACATTTTAGAAACCAAGTAAAATGACCAATCAAAATGCATCTCCCTACCACCTCCATCGCTTGTTCTAAACAGCACAAGACGAGTTCCCTTCAGATCTTTTCAGCCTTTCTACTCTTCCATCCTGCCACCCATGGAAGAATTAATTTAAACATTCCATTTTGGGACTCTGGGACTCTGGGTACCCTAAGCCCCTGCACTCCACCAATAGCCAGGCTCTGTAAACATACCCAAGAGCTGCTTGAGCAGAGGAAGCCCCACTCTTTGTTTCATCTTTCTTCTGTAAATGCGGTAGTCCTTAAGGAAGCTAGCTGCTCGACCCATTGCTTGAAGGACATCCAAAAGAAAGTCCCCCCCTGTTTCCCTTAATTATACATCAAGTGTGTGTTTTTTCCCAAGCAGGCATATCGCCTGGGAGTTTACAAGCTTGGCATCCTCCCATTGATGCACATTACCTTGAAATGTTGCATAGATCTTGGTACAATGTGCTGGGTTGGCACTCCCTATTAACTTCATCTTTTCCCTAAAGAAGGGGAAAAATATATAAAGATATGTGGTGTTCAGTCAAGGTTCTCACAGATATGTCTCACTGAAGCTCTGGCTTGGTAGGGCGTCATCATTCACTGGGTAGCAGCAGACTAGCCTGCACTCGATATTAGAATGCCAGAAGTTCATGAGCTAAAAGGTGGGGCAGAGCTCTAGCATCTCATCTCCCATTCCATTAAAACTTGCGCTCCTGGCCACCCAGAAAGACCCTTTGGACCCGCTAAGGTAGAGCCAGGGCCTTGTAAAGTGAACCCAGCCCAAATTCAGCCTCACAGAGCTCCTTTGTGTTTTCTCTCAGCTGGGGAACAGAGCCAAGAGAGCAGCCTCAGAAAGGAAAATCCAATTCTTTCTTTCAAGAGCTGAGGCGGGGCTGTTCACTCTTTTTTTGAAAAGCATTTGTTTATGTTTGCTTGTTAGTATTAACTAATCTCACTCATTAGTGACTCACAATGACTACAGCTACTGGTTACTCGGTGCATTTAGGGTGCTAGCTTTAAGTTCACTTTCTACAAATAACCCTCTCGTTTCACGCTCAGGACAATCCTATGAGATACAAGGGTTAACAGCCCTGATTTCAGAAACAACATGAAACCTGGGAGAGGTTAGTGAACTCCCCATGTAAATAAAGGTGATTCAAACTCAGCTCTAAGACATGACACAGCCCATGCTCTGTCAGTTACCCCGAGCCTCTTCCTCTTCAATGGCTCTATCTACCTCAGTCTGCACTTTTCCAGTTGGCAGAGTTTTTGATGTCAGCTCTGAAGGGGTCCAGGACAGCCAGAAGTCACTTTCTGAGCCCTCCTTCCCTGGCCCCTGATGAAAGTTATTTTGCATGTAATTTCTTTTTTTTATTTTTTATTTTTTTAAAGGTTTTGTTTATTTATTTATTTTACATATGTGAATACACTGTCACTGTCTTCAGACACACCAGAAGAGGGCATAGGGTCCCATTACAAATGGTTGTGAGCCACCATGTGGTTGCTGGAAATTGAACTCAGGACCTCTGGAAGAGCAGTCAGTGCTCTTAACCACTGAGCCATCTATCTCTCCAGCCCTATATGTATCTTTCAGTCATGGGATTAAATTTTTTTTTAAAGCTATCTATGCTCAAAAATGGGATCCCTGAACTCCAAACCCCACGTGATTCTAATGTATTTCTTACTGGCTTTGAATTCACTCTGTAACCCAGGCTTTTTTCTGTGACCCCCTGCCTCAGCCTCCCAAGTGCTGGAATTACAGGTATGTGTCACTACACTGGGATTCAGTGTTCTGCCTTCAGAGTACTGATATTAGCTTATAGGACAAAGTCAGAAGCACGTGGCCCAGAGGCCTTGACCCAACTGGTGTGGTTGATCCCTTCTCAGATCTGATTCTTCAGGGATCTGGTGATACTGGGGAAACTCGTGATTGCTTGTAGTGGGCTATCAATCGAATAGCAAAACTTGATGTCAAAAAAGAAAAGACCCAGAGACAGACCAGAGGAACAACGCAGGGTTTGCTCAAGGCAAGTCAGGTCCAGCTTACCTGGACACCTTCAGGGTAGCTACAGAAAGCCTTGCCAACTGGGAAAGTCCAGACTGAGCCGGGCTGAGTGATCCAAGAAGACAGTGATTGGCCCTTCTTTAGACTCCCCCCCCCCAACTTTCACAGAGCCCCTGTTATAAGAATAATGTGTGGAATCTGTGGGATGGTAGGACGGGACTTTCTGGACCCACCAGAAGTGCAAATAATGACACACGGACTTAGTAATTGTTATTATTGCTTAGGCTTTAGCTTAGGCTACCTTCCAGCTAGCTCACCTAGCTTAATCCTATCATCCTAACTCAAGACCCCCCCATGTTTTACCTCGCTCTCAGTCCCAATAGATCCACCCACCTCCGTGTCCCACAGGCAAATCTTCCTGCTTCTGCTTCTTCTCCCAGAGACCCTCCCTCAGACCGGAAGTCCTGCCTTCCCTCTTCTGCCTAGCCATTGGCCAGCAACTCTTTATTAAACCAATCAGCAACTGAGGAAGGTGTATGTTTATAAACTACTGAGGCAGGTGATGAGCGAGCCATATGAATAGCAATACCAAAATCCCCCGAGTAGCCAGCTCTCTGCTGGTCCAGCAATCAACAATTGAATAATAGAAAGACAGCCTTCACACAATGTACAAAAATGTTACCCCCAACAGGATGGAGTTACATTTTTTTTAACTCTAGTTTCTCTTATCCACTGTTTCCAAGCCTGAAGTAGATAAACTGTGACACTGTATAACTATGTCTCAACTGTGAAATCCAAGAAAAACACTGCAAGACCCCATCCATACCCAAGCGAACCATCTCCTCGGTATTTTTACAGATGGTCTTACCAATTGCTTTATGTGTAGTTGGTTGTGAATGTGTGAGTGTCCAGGTGCATATGTGTGCACATCCCTGTGGAAGCTAGGAGTCACTCCTGTGTCATTCCTCAGGATCTGTCTACTTTGCTTTTGGAGACAGGTCTAGCACTAGGACCTGGGGCTCACCAAATAAGCTAGACTGGCTGACCAAGAAATCCCAGCAGTCCATGTCTCCATTTCCCTGGCACTGGCATGACACATACACCACCACGGCTGGATCTTTTATATTGGGTGTGGCCATTTGTGTGCTTGCAAAGCAAAGGCTTCACCAACTCAGCCACATCCCCCATCGTGTAGTTTTAATCATCCGTATGAAAGGAAGATGGCACGGTTGTGTCTTATTCAAAGCCAGTAGAGTTTTGAGTGAACTCTACTGCTAAAGGTTGGAAACTATTCAAACATTAGTCATGAGGTGGGAGGGGGGGAGGAGAAGTACCAGGCAAATGTAGGAGCCTCCAGATAAGAGAAATGGCCATTCTTAAGTCATGTTTGAAATATCAGGGATAAATTACAGTGGTTCATTAGACAATTCTGGTTTGTGCACCAAGAAAGTTTGTGTGTGTGTGTGTGTGTGTGTGTGTGTGGGTGGGTGGGTGGGCGCGCGCACACACACACAAGCACGCATGCATGGACGCACTTGAGTAGTTGAATCTAGAAATTACATCCGTGTCAACTTTGGAAGAAGCAGGTAGATACTTAGCTTTACTTGAGTTATCAAGATAACTGCCGTGATATTTAGCTTTGCTTGTTCTGGGGAACCGAATGTCACCATGAGGCCACCATGTCACACTTTGAACCGTTACATTGTCTGCCTTGACACCCTGATTAGTCTCAGCTCCAGACATGGAGTTAATTCTGTTTTTTAAAAAGTCACTCAGATGTGGTTAAGTGCAAATTCGTGCACAAACTCACTGTCTCCACACTTCATGGGTTAGTAACTCAGTGACTCTTAAAAACTCTTAAGTATTCAGGGCATTCAGAGAGCTGTGACTATTTTTCTTGAAGTGGTGTCTCACGTTGTTGGTGGAACATGAACTAGTAGGGATATGAGATACTTTCACCCATGACCTGAGAATTACCCGGGCTTTCTGTTGATTACTTCTCGTGACTGTTGTATTTATAATGCCAGGCAGAGTACCCTACACTAGGAGCTACATGCTCAAAAACTATGGCCACCTTTGCCACGAGTGATGTATGGCCATGAGGATAGTATGCAAGCTTGTTGACAAGGCTGAGGACCCTTTGTGGAAGCCCTGGGCTATCACCCTGAGGACATACTCAGTGATTGTTGGCTGAACATCATATAACATGGAGGGGACCCATGACCTACTCCTGGACTAAGAGACACCATCTTATGCATTGTCTATTCGAACAAGTGTATTATCCACACTGCTAAGCGCTCCACACTGTCTGCTGATCAGCAGTAAAACCCAACCCATCAGCTGGATCACAGAACACCAGGCCCTTAGTATGCTACCCAGCCTCTCACTAGGATTCCCCGCATGCCCTGGGGTTCAAATATATAATTCAGCTCAAGTATTTTTAACAATCTTTTCATTAGAAACTTAATGATAGAAATGTTTCCTCTAGCTGGGCAGTGGTGGTACACACCTTTAATCCCAGCACTTGGGAGGCAGACTCAGGCGGATTTCTGAGTTCAAGGCCAGCCTGGTCTACAGAGTGAGTTCCAGGACAGCCAGGGCTACACAGAGAAACCTTGTCTCCAAAAACCAAAAAAAAAAAAAAAAAATCTTCACAAAGTCAACTTTCTTTTCTTCTCTTTTCTTCTTTTTTTCTTTCTGTGATTAAAAAAAAAATGATAATGATAATGGTTCTTTTTTTCCTTAGGAAAATCTCTTTTTCGTGATGGAGTATCTCAACGGGGGAGACTTAATGTACCACATCCAAAGTTGCCACAAATTTGATCTTTCCAGAGCCACGTGAGTGCCCTACTTGGGATTTGGGACATTCTGTATTCTTTGCTTTATATGCACCCAGCACTTAAAGAAGGTTTTTCTTGTTTTTACTTACTTTTAATGATTTTTTGTGTGTGCTTGAATGTGTGTATGTACACATATGCCCACAGTACCCTTAGAATCCAGAAGAAGGTGTCAGGTCCCCTGGTACTAGAGATACAGGCAATTGTGAACCAAACTGACATGGATGCTGGGATTTGAACCTGGGTCCTCTGGAAGTAGTCTTAACCACACAGCCATACTCTTAGCCCCCTAGTGTTATTTTTATTATCTTCTTTCTTGGCATGCATAAGATAAACATTTTAACAAGATAAACATTTGGGAATAGGGTCAAATAAGCCAAGAACTTTCCATTTTGTGAAACTGAAATCCCACCCCTTGTTTCATGCGCTACAAATGATTCCATAGGAAGCCCCTCCAGTCCATCAAGCTGTAACTCATTGAGCACAGATGCAACTATGTTCCTTTTGGAAAGAGCCGTGAAAAGGAACTCAGATATTCCCGGGGGCCCTGAGGGTGGAACTGAGCTGCAGCCTGCCATGGGGAAGCTCAGTGCAAAGTTGTGACACAGTCAGCCCTTTCTGTATTTGAGAATAAATCCTCATCTTCTCTAGCATCAAGTAACCAGAGATGCAAGAGAAATAGAGCCAGCTGTTTCCCTGGTAAGACCATGGCTAGGCCCCACAGCTCGCCTCCAGCTATTGCTCTTCCCTTTAGCCATGGGTCCTGCTTCCCTTCTGACCAACCCACAGTGACATACAAGTAAAAATGAAGCATGGGAATTAGAGTAATTTACAAATGATAGCTAAGGCTAGCAAGATAGCTCAGTAAGAATGCCTCAGGAACTGGGTCCCACCCCCGACTCCCATAGGTTATCCTCTGATCTCCTCAAATGCATCATGATACACAAGGAAGAGAGAGACAGACAGACAGACAGAGACAGAGAGACAAAGAGAGACACAGAGAGAGACAGAGACAGAGACAGAGATAGAGAAAAAGGAAGGAAGAAGGAAAGAAAGAATGTTGTTTTCAAAGATAAACTGTATTCTAGCTTTTTTCCCCCTTGATGCTCAT
This sequence comes from Montemys delectorum, assembly GCA_019843815.1. NCBI lineage: Eukaryota > Metazoa > Chordata > Mammalia > Rodentia > Muridae > Montemys > Montemys delectorum. The sequence goes on along the minus strand of JADRCD010228442.1, from coordinate 18,165 downwards.
CCATTTATTGTGTGACTCTTTGTAAGCACTTTGTGTGATTTAGGTTGAACTGGACTAAAAGATGAACTTGGTCCACTAGCTGCTGCAAAAACCCAGCCATGTGGCTGTTTTATCAGATCTAGAAGGGGGTACTGGCCCTTCCCATCGTCTCCTGGCACCTTCAGGCAAGCACCTGAGATTGTCTTTACTAAGTTTCTGCAGCATTGCCCAGAAATCACTAGGCATTGCACGCTGCACATGAGTGTGTGCGTGCATGCGTGCGTGTGTGTATGTGTGTGTGTGTGTGTGTATGTGTCTGTGTGTGTGTCTCTGTGTGTGTCTATCTGTGTGTGTATCTATCTCTGTGTATCTGTGTGCATCTCTGTGTATCTGTGTGTGTCTGAATGTGTGTCTATCTGTATGTGTATGTGTGTGTGTGTATGTGTGTCTGTGTCTGTGTTTATGTGTGTATTAGAAATGAACCACTCTGTCCCTGAGGGTTCTATAATGCATGAAGCTAACCTGAACATCTGCTGCCTGCCTGTTGTGTCCTCGGTGTTTTCCGGGAGTTACATTTGTCCTGGATCCCAGCATATTTCACTTCCGGGAAACTCTACCCTATGTCTGACTTAATCCCACTGGAGAGACATAAACTCATTTCCTTTAGACCTGTCTCCACTGAAGATGAGAGCTGGCTTATCATCTTCTATCTTCTAATATCCTTTTCTTCACCTCTCAGGCCCATGTTTAACGTCCTTAATATGAAAACATTCTAGCCAGATATGTTGGGAATGGCCTGGCATACAGGGCTCTGGGCTCCAGGCAGAATTTAAAATGAAAGAGGAAGTTGTTTTCCCATGACACTGTGCTATTTACTACATTTCATGTCTGCATGGGTCTTATGGTAATTTGGGCGTGACTCCTTAAAAGATGAGCAAACAGCTCAGAAGATGTTAACCGAAGAGACCAGCTCTTATTTTATGCTCTCTGGGCTGCCCGAGTCTTTGTGTTAAGTGCAGAGGGGACAACATGGAACACTGGAACTAAGCTGAAGTGGGCATATGCTGTTTAGTTGAATATAACACGTCAATTATCACAAGGCTTGGGGGTTTTACTCTGCTGGTCCTGATGCTATGTCTTGGCTGTCTTTCTTACAGGTTTTACGCTGCTGAGATCATCCTTGGTCTACAGTTCCTTCATTCCAAAGGAATTGTCTATAGGTAAGCCATGCTCTGTCTGACCGCTTCATGACCCACTTAATTTAAGCACTGCAGTTGAATGATGTGAAAAATGTCTAGGGAGAAAAGTCTCCACCCAGAGCCCTTCCCACTGTGACATCTACTCACAGAAGCCAGAGGGGTCTGGGCTCACATCCTCCTTTCTTCCAGCCCTGACTCTTGTCCTTCCTGTGGCTTTCCCTCTCCTCCTCCAACCACTATTCATCTCTGACAGCATTATTCTGCTTTCTTCATCCTTTGTCCCCTTTGTACCTCTTGCGTCCACTTTGGGTCCCCTCGACATACTTGTGCAATGCTTCCTCCTGGGTGAGAGAAGGAAACTCTTTCTGGAAGGTTCACATAACATCTACAAAAACTCACAGCTGAAGCCCACAGAAGCACACGGACCACTCCACTGCCCTCTTTCATGAGTTCAAACCTTCTCCCCTGCACAGTATTATTTTGTGCTCTACTGTCAGAGCTCTCAGAGGGATGCTACTACATTGCAGTTCTCACTTCCCCATACACAGATGACCCATATTTAACATAAAACCTCAAAAGGTAGGTGTCTGCCTTCCAGACTCACTAGAGGTGAAGGGGGGATGGGCACAGGGAGGGAAAGGGTCTAGGAAGGAGTTGGCTAAACAACCAGAAAAGAACGAGGGCCTGTTCTTGGACAGTCATGACCTTGAGTCACCATTAGAAGCTCCATTGTCTTGCGCATAGCTGTTTTCAGACAGCAGGCAGTACAGAGCCTTGGTCGATACTGAAGCTTTGTGCTTATGGAGTATGGTCCTAGTATCTGAAAATACAACTAACCAATCACATAATGAGAAATAAGTATCCATTTCCAAATGTGTCCTGGCGTGGATGCTCTCTCTGTACAGCATGTCAAAACGTCTGACCCAGAAACATGTTTTGGGAAGCCAGTCTCCTGAAGTACACTTTTTAAGTATACACTTCCTTTTTAAGAGTGTGTGTGTGTGTGTGTGTGTGTGTGTGTGTGCGTGTGTGTGTGTGAATATGAACAAAGATGTAGTGGGGTAGGCACCATCTGCAGCCAGTATCATGAACTGATGAATATGCACTAATCTATAGTTCCTGGTAGAAGATCAGGATGGACAGAAAATATGTAGAACTCCCAACTCCAAGATATATAAATAAAGCCACTTTTAGATTTTTTTTTTTTTTAGAATTACATTAAAAGAGTCAGTGCATTCTAAAACTTCCAAATAAATATGATTCCAGTTTTAAAAGGAGAGGGAAGGGAAGACCTCGTCAGAACTGACACCACCCCAACAACAAAAACATCTTATCTTCTGGTAGGTTTTTTATGGGGAAGATTATTTTCAAATAGAGAGAGTGACCTGCAGAGAAGTCCCCTTACCCTACACACACTTATCCCACCACCACCATACACACACATGAGAGAAAGGGCCAGTTAGCTCTTAGAGCCATTTACCACCTCCTGTGGAGCAAAGCTAAATGAACTGGCCCAGAGCCCGCTGAACATCACAGAACTGAATGATGAGAGGAGACAGGGAGAAGCAGGCAGCTGTTCATCTTTCAGCACCATCTAGCAGGGCCTCTAATGGAAACAGCAGCAGCATCTTAAAAGATGCTATCGGTCCTAGTTTGAATGTAACATAAAATCAAGGACTCGGAAAATACACAGACACAAAAAAGAAAAGATGCTCTCCGCTCTGAGGACATCTGAGCTGAGGAGGAGTTGACTGTCCTTAGGAATGATGATCTGGACCTCACCTCATATCCGAGGCCACTTCCAGCTGCTTTCACATGGCCCACCTCAGTGGACCTCACAGAGATGAGAAGGGGGCATCTGGGCCTCGGTTATTGGTTAGTAATGAGGCTCAGCAAGGGCAAGGAACGTGGCTGAGAAGGTCCACCATGAAACCACCTGTGACTTGGCTTCTGAATAGAAGACCTTCTCCAGCATTGACCCTAGGCCGAAGGGATCCACTTACTTTTCCATTACGTTTGATGAAAAAGCATCACAGAGACAAACAGTGGCCTTGGACTCTAGAGTGCTTCCCTTGAGTCCTAATGTCCCACAGTGACGCGGAAGTTGAATGACTTGCCTCACAATGTTCTAGATTTTTGGGTTCTAAAGCATCTCTAGTTGGCTCCAGAGACCCTGGCTAGTCTCCTACCTTCGTTCCTTACATCCATGGAGATCTAGCTTTGAAGGAAAATAAAAAGCCTTTCTGGGCCTTTCAATTCCCACGTAGATCTCTCAGACCCTCTCTCACACAGTCCCAAAGACATCTGCACTGCTTTAAAAAAAAAAAAAAAGTAGAATGGAAATTTGACATGAAGCTCGTTTTTTCCTAGCCAGAGGCACAGAGAACATTTATTTTTAGATCAGTTAAAATACATCCTTGTCTAATTTCATAAGACCAGCTCGGTGAGAAAGACCAGGTGGTCTCTGTATAAAAAGCCATAAGAGAGAAGACGAGGTTTGCACCCCAGGCCACTGACTGGCTATGTGGTCTGGATAAACAGGCGTCACCTGTGAGGAACTTTTGTCCTAAATGAAAAAAAAAAATGCATCGATCATAACTTGATGGAGTTGAGGAATTGGCTCACAGGGTAGAGGGAGTGCTTTCTTCTCAAGCTCACAAGCCTAGGTTCAAATCCCCAACACCTCCACAAAACAGCCAAGTATAACAGCCTGCATTTGTATTCCCCGTGACGGAGGTAGAGGAGACAGGATCGCTGAGACTTTCTGGTTGCCAGCCTATCTTTAAGTCCAGTAAGAAACCCTGTCTGAAGGGGAAAGGTGAAAAGAGATAGAACAGGCTATCTTCTGTCTTCCTCTCTCCTCCACACATCACATGCAAGGGTGAGCACCACACACACGAGTGCCTGCACGCCACACTGCATACACCACCTACACTCACACCCGTAGCACACAGTAATAGTAATAATTTGATATCAAAGGCCTACTGTAAGGATCCAATGATGAGATAAATGTATGTACAAGCAAAAGAATCCAGGGCAAGTATTGGATACTGTGTCTGTTGTTCTTCCAGTCTTTGTTAAAGCCTCAGAGCTAGATGCTCACTCCCTAGACATGGCTCCCATCCTCTTCAACTAAACTTTAGAACTATATAAGCATATCTAAAAATGACAACCTTAAAACAACATGAATGTGGCTTATCATACGGATTAGCTAAACGAACCCAAATTGTGAGCATATGTATTTAGATTAACCCCGTAACTGAACTGAATAGGATAAGCTTGGTATGCGGTGCATTTAGCGCTGATGAAAGATCAGGGGACAGAAGACAAGCATTCTCCAATGAGAAGAATTACATTTGCCAAACATCCTTGTGTCTCGACCTTGAAAGTGTGGGTAGGAACAGAGAGAAACAGACGGGCTCATGAATCTGAACCGTGTCTAGGGATTTCCAGTCACACCGAAACTATTGATAACATGTGGGTAGTAGAGACGACTAGCCTGGTCTGCATGGAAGACATCAACTTCAGGGGCATCTGCCTACATCTCAGCTGCAGAAGCGTAGCTGGATCCCACTGTCTTTCTCTAGAGAACTTATTCTCACAAGAACTGGAGCTAGCAGTTAGAGCAGTTACTCAGTGTGCTTCACAGCTAATAACCATCGATTGGTTGTTAATTGATTTCCATAAATACTATTGAGTGGTTAGTGTGTGCTATACTGTTGTCAGAACAGCCCCTGGGGCAGTGATATGGGACATTGATATACTCGATCTTTTGCTGGGACATCCATGTAACCCACTTTCCTGCTGAGATATCCACATAGAGAATATGGACAGAGCCCCTATGTTGGAACAAGTATTCAGAATGGTACGGAAGATATGAGAATTGGTTTCAGTATCTGGCCCAAACCAGATATGCAGGGCAGCAAGGGCCTCAAGAGAAGCCCTAAGCATGAGCCACTGATGTGAGGAGGTGGGGCTAATGACAGCAGGCGATGAGCAACCGAGAACAACCGTGCAATGGTCCAGGGGGTTGGGCAGCCTCGAAGCTTTCCCCTCATGCTCACCCTTCTAGCTGTGGTGACACAGCTACCATGCCCCCATGAGAATTTCACTTTAACAAAACTGTGTTAATTCGAGTGAGATTTCACTTTGCTTTTGTCTTTCAGGGACCTGAAGCTCGATAATATCCTGTTAGACAGAGATGGACATATCAAAATAGCAGATTTTGGGATGTGCAAAGAGAACATGCTAGGAGATGCAAAGACAAATACTTTCTGTGGGACTCCTGACTACATCGCTCCGGAGGTAGGGATACGCGGCCTGGGTGGTCCTTTCGCAGCCTGGCGTGCTGAAGCCAAGTGCTCTCTCCCCTAAGGCTCAATATTCAGTTTGTTCCTGGAGTATTTTCCAGATGCAGACACACAAACAGGTCCTTTGAGTTTTATAGGAAATGTTGCTCAAACTAACATCTTTCCACGACTAGACTCCATTTAAGTCGGGCTTCTGAACAACCTCAGCCTTAAAAAATTACCTGCTAGGATCCAGCAGAAGGAGAACCTAACAAAGAGCCAGGTAGAATCAGAAACCCACCTAAATTAGGGTTAATTGTCGGATCAGAAAAACCTAGACGGAAGGGGAAGGTGGCAAGGTTGTCAGCACATCCCGCACCCCATTTCTAAACGAGTGTAGATTCTTCTCTACAATGAATCTAACTCTGTGTCATGGTGGGTTTTTTTTTTGTTTGTTTGTTTGTTGGTTGGTTGGTTTTTTTTCTTTGCAGATTTTTAAAGGAGGGAGCATCTAGATATCTGAAAAAATTCACAATGAAATCCATTATTGTATATGATTAATCACTGCTAAGAAAAATAAATGGAGCTTCCAAAACTTAAGCTTTACTCTAGCTCTACCAAAATAGTAACAGTAAATGGTTTTTTTCTTGGTAATCTGAGGGCCAGCATGTTCGCTGCAGGCATTTGTTCTTTCCGCTAAACTCACTTTCCTTTCCGTTTGGGGGAACCCTCCTCCATCTGCCCACCCCGGGAGATTAGAGCCTGCATTACCATGCGGTGCTTCTCCTAGCACAGACTGTCTGGCCTGGCCGTGTGGCAGTTATTTTATTTGTATCTTTCAATCTCCTGCATGGCCGATTGTTTGCTCTAAAGTCTGGTGCTGTTGCTCACTTTTTAAAAGCTTTTTTAAATTTTGAAATAACTGTAGGTCTGTAAGAAGTCCCAAAGGTAGCCCAGAAACTCCTGCACCCTCCCTTCACCCAGGCTCCCCCATTGGTTACAACTCGAATAGCTCAGGAGCGAGAGAGATGGCACAGTGAGTAAGAAGACATCTTCCTGTGCAAGCACGGGGACCCGGGTTCAAATCTTCCAGCACCCACTTAAAAAGCCAGGCACGGCCATGTCCACCCATAACCCCTCAGGGTTTTGGAAGGTAGGGACCGGAGAATCACTAGGGTTAGCTGACTACAAGCCTAGATCCAAATTCAGTGAGAGACTTATGGAATAAGGCAATGACTTAAATACCAGGACACTGTCTGACATTGTGGCAGCAGACACTCACACTAGGAATTACGTATATTAATAACAATACATATAATAATAGCAAAACGTATATTAATTACGTTTCTGTGGCTGAGATAGGACACCATGACCAAGTTGACTTATAAAAGAAAGGGTTCGTTTGGCCTTACAGTTAGAGGAATAAGAGTGCATCACCATTACAGAGCGAAGTTTGGCAGCAGGCAGGCATGCTGGCTGGAGTAGCATTGAGACCTCATGTCTTAAACCACAAGCAGGAAGACCAGAGAATGGTGAGAGCCATTGAAACTGCAAAGCCCCACCCCCGCCCCAGCTCAGTGCCACACTTCCTTCAGGACAGCCACACCTCCTAAGCCTCTCCATGCCGTGCCACCAAAGCATCCAAGTGCTTGAGATTATGAGGGATGTCTCACCAGTTCCCCTTGTGAGAACTACTCACGGATGATTTTTCCCTTTCACTGACAAGCACCCAGTGAAGGGACTGGCACAGTAAAGTGAGACAAATTAGCCTTTTAAATGTGAATGGATGAATGAATGAATGAACTTGTGAACGGAGGGTGATCATCTAATAAGGACAGACCTTGATTTTTCCAGGTAAAAGAGTGTCAGCGGCAGATCCATGTTCAACCATGGAGCTTAAGAACCATGTTGCTTCCCCAGGCTACTGTAGCTTTAATTTTCATTTAACCTTCACTGAAAGGTATAGATGATCACTGTTCTTCGAGAAATGTGTGGGCATTTTAACTGTCCAGCTTGGTTCCTTTCTAGGATATCTTTCTGACATTAGAACCTGCATGTGCACAGATCCCAAATGTGGGTGCAATGAACGGCTTTCGGTTTGAGGGGAAACCAAAGCTAATTGTGGCACAGGTGTAGGAGACCTCAGAGCAGAGACTCTATTCAACAAGAATCCCTTTAGGGATGATCCTAAACTGTGCTGGCTTAGCTCAGATGCATCAAAGGTTTCCCGTGTCTTCCTCTGCCACCACACCTGCATTGTCCATGCCCTAGCCCACTCCCGACTCCACCAAACACTCATTGAGTGAGCTACCTATAATTCTTTTCCTTCTACCTTAGGATATGTAAATATCCTTGCGTCTGTTCTTGTCCATCCTGTCTGCAAAGTCTTAGGCTGTGTTTTTTCTCAGCAAAGCTTTCCTTCCTGGTTCTGTTTCCTTTCAAGACTTCTAGAACTTTCTTCTGCAACACTCCCCTCTTTCTCTTTGAAGCATGCTCGTGTCCCTATGGCTCCATGCTTGGTCCTCACCCCTCTTCTTACTAGGCATTCTCTCTTCCCCCCCACCTCTCTCTCTCTCTCTCTCTCTCTCTAATTTACCTTATTATGTATATATATGTACACACACATATATGCAGGGAAAGGGGTATGTGAATGTATGTAGTGGTACCTAGAAAAGCAAGAAGAGGGTGACAGATCCCCTGGATCTGAACAACAGGTAGTTGTGAGCTGCCCAATGTTGGTACTGGAAATTGAACTCCAGTAGTCTGCAAGAGCAGTGTGATGATTTGTATATGCTCAGCCCAGGGAGTGGCACTATTCAAAGGTGTGGCCTTGTTGGGATAGTTGTGGCCTTGTTGGAGTGGGTGTGGCCTTGTTGGAGTGGGTGTGGCCTTGTTGGAGTAGGTGTGTCACTGTGGACATGGGCTATAAGCCCCTCATCCTAGCTGCCTGGAAGTCAGTGTTCTGCTAGCAGCCTTCAGATGAAGATGGAGAACTCTCAGCTCTGCCTGCACCATGCCTGCCTTGGATACTGCCATGCAGTGAACTCTGAACCTGTAAGCCAGCCCCAATGAAATGTCGTCCTTTATAAGACTTGCATTGGTCATGGTGTCTGTTCACAGCAGTAAAACCCTAAGAGACAAGCAGTGTTTGCTAACTGCTCAGCCACCTCCCCAGTCCCTTCTTGAGTATTCTGTAATGAGTAACTTTATCTTTGACAGTAGTTTTAGCTCCAGAATAAGCATGGCCAGCTCAGACTTTGTTTTGCTTCAGATCTACATGCATCACAGACTTACATACATCAGAGGCCCTTCAAACATCAAAGTCTCCAAACTCACTTTCTCTGTTGAACCTTCCCCCTCTTTTTTCCTTAATATATCTTTCATGATTAACCATGAAACCATCTACCAGTGGCCTCAACCACAACGAAAAAATTTGAAATACAATAGTCAAGTGTTTTTCTTCTGTCCCCAAATCCAGCCAAACTCCAAGGCTTTCTCAAATGGGACCCCTCACTTCCTGGATCCTGGGACTGACTCAAGACGTGCCCCTGGTTCTCTGCATCCTTTAATCGATCCCCAAACAATATCCACTTCTTCCCCATCCTTCTGGGCATTGCTCTAGGACATCTGTCTCCTCTTGCCCTGAATTTCAGGCATGTCAATACCCTTCCTCATGGCTTCTCTCCATCCCACACGTCACCAGCCTCTTACCTGTTTTCAAGCTTTTTAAGCACATTCACTATCAATCTATATAATCATCATTTATGCATGTATGCACACATGAGGATCATCCCAGCTTACATGGGGGAAGTCAGAGGACAGTTTGCAGGAGTCAACTCTCTTCCTCTACCATGTGGTTTTCCTGGGGATCAAACTCAGGTCATCAAACTTGTCAGCAAGCCCCTTTACCCCCTGAGCCATCCCAGTAGCCCCATAGTCTCAAACTTTTTGACGATGTTTCTTTATCAGTTAAGTAAGCACTCTGAAGATACATGTACATGTTTACATTGCACATGAATCTCATTCATTGCTACCAACTAATGTGGTCTATGAGTTAAAGAACATACCTAAAATGTTTAAGATCAAATTGAACTAAGAATGAAATAAAAAAAAAAAAAAACTAGTACCAAATAGCCTAATTTCATTCTATTTTATTAATAGTAGAAAGTAAGAAGATGTCACTAAAATTAGGAGATCAAATAGCTTTTTGGAAATTATGTCTTTGCTGGGCAGTGATGGCACACATCTTCTACTTCTTTTATTATTGAGATTTAATATAATTACATCATCCCCCTTTTTTTCTCACTCAAATCTTCCCATATATCCCTCCTTGCTCTTTCAAATATATGGCTTCTTTTTTCCTTAATTGTTGCTGTTGTTATTATATGTGCCTGTTCCTAAATACATAAGTACAGCCTGCTCGGTCTTGACATTATTTGTGTGTATGTTTCCAGGGCTGGCCCTTTGATACTAGATAACCAGCTGGTGTGCTCACCATGGGGCAGACTTTCTTTTCTTAGTTTTGTTTGTTTGTTTGTTTTTTGGTTTGGTTTGGGGTTTTTTTGTTTTCTTTTGTTTTTTTTCGAGACAGGGTTTCTCTGTGTAGCCCTGGCTATCTTGGAACTCACTCTGTAGACCAGGCTGGCCTCGAACTCAGAAATCCGCTGCCTCTGCCTCCCAAGTGCTGGGATTAAAGGCGTGCGCCACCACCGCCCGAGGGGCAGACTCTTCTGCTCTCGTGTTCCTTATTGCCTGTAATTCTGTGTCTAGGGTTGAGGCTCCGTGAGCTTCCCGTGCCCTCCCTCTTCAGCCGTTCTTCAGTTTGTGTTTAGGCAGTCATATTGGTGAGACTGTGTAGGTATAGCTTCTGAAGTTCTTTCGAGAGACAGTCTCACAGCAAATCCCTGTTTTTCTGGCTCCCACAGTCTCTTTCCCCCACGTCGGCACCATTCCCTGAGCCTTAGGTGTGGGAGTTGTGTAATGGAAGCATCGATTGGGCCTGGCCTCCGACCTCTGCATTTTGATTGTTTCTCTGTAATGATTTCTCCATCTGCCACAAAGAGAAGTTTCCTTGATGAGGGGTGAAGACTATACTTAGGAAATCATAGAACTTTATTTTATTTATTTATTTTTGGTTTAGGGACCCATGTGCTGGCTCGGCAGGTAAAGGCCCTTGCTACCAAGCCTGACAATCTAAGATCCATCCCTAGGAACAACACGCTAGATTGGACGCCTGGGAAATTGACCTCTGACCTCCACACATGCGCACAGAAAACACATGCTTCGCTGCATTAAATAAATGTATTTTTTTTTTGAAAAAAAAAATCATTTTTTTAAAAACTTGGTTTACTTTAGGGCTCTGGTATTGATGTCTTTCTGATTTATTTCTTCAAATTCTCATACTATCATGGCTGGTAAAGATGCCAAGCAAGTACAATATAAAACAGAATTTATAATCTGTATTTAGCAGGAACTACCCTTGATGATAGCAGGTGTAAGTCCATTATCCAAAGCACTATTTTTAAGACTTTTTTTTTTTCAAGCTTTTTTTTCAAAAAGCTTCTTTTTGGCCAAAATATGGTTAATGAGCCCGCTGGTTTAGCTTTACACATGGCCCAGGAACGAGCACCATTTCTCACCTCTCATATACCCCTGTCTTTATTTAAACTCTCTCTCTAGTCTAAATCCTCTGATTGCTTATGTTCACTAGCGAGATTCATCGAGTAGCTATTCCTCATCATCCAAGAAGTGTGCAGACCTTCACACACTAGCTCCAAGGGGCAGAAGGACCTGCTACTGTCACCCACTGCAAGGGACAGAGAGAGTCTGTGTCAGAACATGACAAAGCCATTATTATTATTTGGCGAGTTTCTCCAGCTTGACGCTGAGTCTCCTTTCCTGGAGGAAAGCAGAGCTAGGAAAGGCGACCCTCTACACAGTACAATTCCACTGCCCTCTCCACCACAGAACAGTCAGCACAAAAAGAACCGTGCGGGAAGAGATAAACAACAGGAGACTATTAGCAACTGTGGATTGAAATCCCCAAAGACTGGACTTCAGAAGCCAACTCTCAGCTCACTGTGAGATCTGAAATAAGACACACAGGCTCCTAAACCCAGTCATCTTCCTGCAGGGATAACAGCAGCGGGTCCGGTATTCTTAGAAACCAAACGACGTCGTGTATGAAAATACACCTAGTGTATGTTAGCATTCCCTCTCCCCCGTGTGAATTTGCAGTTTGCTCCTCCCTCCTAGCATAATACTGCATTTACTTTAAATAACATCACCAATCTCGAAGCTCTAATTTCCACGACAGCTGTCTCCTGGTCTTCAAATTTTCATTTGCTCCTTTAAAATGAAGTTGTTTACAGAATGGCTCTGGTTGCTTTGGCGCCACCTTGTGGCATACTTTGGAAATTACATCTGAGCCTGGTACCTAGTACAGGAGGTTTCCGTTTGCGTGTAGGGCTTGAACCAATTGATTCAACTGAACCAATTGTAGGGCTTGAACCAATTGATTGTACATACTAATGGCGAATCTTCTCTTCCTCGTCACACTGTATAGGTCGACTTTTACATTATTCCTTAAGTCAAGTGAAGTTGGCTTTTTGTTTGTCAACCTTAAAGTGAGCTTTTATATTTAAATATTGAAATGCAACTGTCAGATAGCAGTTTACAATGATAGCGGATTGCAAAATGATCTTTATTTTCACACATGGGGATAAGTCTCATTCAGCACTGCACTTACAGAGATTTTTCAGGTCACGAATCACCTTAAATTTCCTACCTTCCATAGGCTCCTTAGAGCCACCCTGCAGTAAGGTAGCCAACGTGTGAATAGCCTTTCTAATAAGGTAGGTTTATGAAGGGGTAAGGAGTCACCCCCAAGCTGTGAAAATGAGAGATTCACAGCGTGCATAACATGTGGGACTTTAGACAGCCGTCAGAACTGTTTGGTTGTGGGACATTGTATCATGTCTCTGAGCCTCACAGCATTCCAACCCAGAGCTGAGTGGAGTCTTGTCTCACCTAACACGGAAGGGCTCTGAGTTCATATATGTTTGTAAGTTTGGGTAGCAGTGAGCTGTATCTATGTATCACAGTTTCTTTGTGCATTCACTCCATTGATGGGCTGACACACTGTCTTACCTCTCATGCACACTGCTACATTAAACAGAGTGCCCGTGTCTCTTAAGCACACTGACTTTGGTGCCTTTGCTTGTATGCATCACACCATCGTCAGTCTTTCGTGAAGTCACAGATCCCATGGTAAAATGTTTTAGCAAAGCACGGGCCTGCTGCGTTCAGGTGAGGTACACAGTGGCTTGCACCGTTTTGGCCTTCCAACACCTGACAAGGAAGCTGCTGAAAGTCAAAACACAACGTCTCTATTGCTGTAAACAGTAAACTGATCAAAAGGATTGATTTATTTTTTAAGTTCAGTACATTCCTACCTCCTGCCTCCAGGGAGTTGCTGGTCCTCTGGCTTCTGGCTTTGAAGAGTTCTGCTCCCCTCTCTCATGCTAATCACATGACTTGATTCTGCATCCGGTTGACATGGCTCTTGACATGCACAATTGTCATTGGCTGGTTTTAAAGACTTGATCAAATGGTATCTCTGGATAATCAGCTCTCCTCGATGATTTTATGCAGAGTTGAGAGAACAGAAGTCAGTAGGTTTCCTTTAACAGTCCACACCAAAGGTAATGGAAAACTTAGCCTCAAGCCTGCTCTATAGGACACAATACCCATACCCACACCCCGAGAACCTCATAGCACAGATGGGAACATGAAAGCTACAGGCTTGGTTCAGTCACTCCACTCAAAACCAAAGGAGAGAAACACAAAATGAAATTCTGAAGTGTTTACTTATATACAGAAACTTGGTCGTGGCATAGCCATTTTGTGCCACCACTTTCCAGAAGATACCATTCTCAGTCAAGCCTATGACTCATGACAGCCAGTCATTTACCTCCAGACCTGGAAATGTTATCAGTCGTCAGACGTGTACTGATGATGCTCTCTGCCTTTCGGTCGTGCAGATCTTGCTGGGTCAGAAATACAACCATTCCGTCGACTGGTGGTCCTTCGGGGTTCTCCTTTATGAGATGCTGATCGGCCAGTCACCGTTCCACGGGCAGGACGAGGAGGAGCTTTTCCACTCCATCCGCATGGACAATCCCTTCTACCCGAGGTGGCTAGAAAAGGAGGCCAAGGACCTTCTAGTGAAGGTAAGAAGTGAAGTCAAAGCCTGAGATAGTTCACTGGGAGGGTGCCTCCCTCAAATGTGAAAGACCCTAGTTTGTCCCCTAAGCATCAAGAAGGCAAGGGGAGGGATTTATAAGAGAAATTTATAAGAAAAATGGCGCTGCAGCCTTGGTGGCTCTGGATGGAGGTGCAGCCGGTTCTTTAAGCAATCACAGTACATGGCTTACCGCATCCTTTGTTTCGTATACACAATACTTCTTTGGCCAGAGAGCGTCCTCCATCCCTGTTTGAACCTTCAGCAGGATGCAGACATCTCTGTTCACTCCGGTGAAAGACAGCCCTCTTAGTTCACAAACATCTACTCATCGAGAAGCTGAAAGCATGAAACCCAAGGCCCCAGTCAGTCTGTCAGACTCCATATGCATGCAAGAAAGACTGCCACCCACCTCTGCTCAGAGTTCTGGCCTGTGGAGGAGGGATTACAATCACACTGAGGTCATCTGCAACCTAGTTCTCTAGTCTTCTAACTCTTGGGTCTATGCTTAGGCCTGTAGTGATATAATATTATAATAAATGTAATAACAAGCACACTTGTTAGAAAACATATAAATCATTATATATATGCGCACATACACACACATATATGTATATATATAACCTGATGAGTCCATTATGCATTATTAACCAATGAGCCATCTCTCCCCAGCCCCTATTAATGAATTTTAAATCAAAATTTTGAAAGCATTTCCATAGATGGGGTACAGTCCGGTGACAGGGATTTTTTTTAAGCATATAAAGGTTGTAGTTTTCTCTCCCAGTACCAAAGCAAGTAAAGAGAGAGAGAAAGGAAAGAAAAGAAAGGGAAAGAAAACAAGAAAGAAAGAAAGAAAGAAAGAAAGAAAGAAAGAAGCGATTCCCAGGCTCATCTTTCTCACTAGTCTGCTTTTCTTTTATTCTTGAAGAACTATTTAGGATTAAATAGAAAGAGCTTTAAACTTCCATGTCTCTAAGGCAAGTGACAACTTGTCTGAGGTATTGGACACTTTGAGGCAACTCCAGAGCTCTCCCTGAGAATTGGGATCTTGAATCTGAGAGGTGGTGACAAAGCCTCATAGGAAACTCGGCCCGAGGTTAATAGAAGTAGGTGTTTAGAAATCAGCTTGCACCTAACTATGAGCCAAACAAGCACGGAGCCCAGAAAACTCCCTGAATGGCCAATTAAATTCACTTTTAATGAGCAAACAAAAACACACATTGAATGAAAGCTAATTTAAAAATTAGGTTGTTTAAAAAAAAAAAGATGACAGCGGCAAAAAGAAGCTAGTGGGATTTGAATGCACACAGTCTCACGTTATGTAAAGGCAAGTTCAAATTTCATGACAGTCAGTACGTTTGCTTCACACTTAGCTGTATGAAGAGCTCAATGTGAATTGAACATGTCAGCTCCAGATGCCATAACAAAATGCACCCAGACTAATCAGGTAATGTCTCTCTCATGGTTTCCTAACTGCCTGGCATGCTGTCAGACGGCAGGACTTCAGTGCACACAGATCAGATCCCCTGCCCCCAGCAAGCCGCACTCATTGCACACTGGCATACAGATGCATCTCACACAGCAATTATTTCTTACCATCTGAAGGTTAGACATCCAAGATGAAGGTTCATCAGGGTCAGTTCTTGGTGCTGGCTCTCTTTGTAGGAAGTATATAGGCGCCTATCTGGAGGGGTAGGATAAGAAAATACTCCTCTCTCTCTCTCTCTCTCTCTCTCTCTCTCTCTCTCTCTCTCTCTCTCTCTCCC
>JADRCD010228440.1:0-24183 GCA_019843815.1 Montemys delectorum | reverse complement strand
AGACCCCAGCCCTAACTAAATACTATCTGTGTGTCTGTGATAAATGTACACGTTGGTGGTCTGGGTTACACAAAAGGCACTTGGAGCAATTCAGTTTCCAGATACCCAAACCTCTTATCTGAACTAGAAGTTGTCTGAAAGAAAGCAATCCTTAGCTATCTGAGGCTTCCTGTCACTGTGCACTTCAGTTAGTTTGGCTAAGGGTTTATCTACCTTGTTGATTTTCTCAAAGAGCCAGCTCCTAGTTTTGTTGATTCTTTGTGTATTTCTCTTTGTTTCTGCTTGGTTGATTTCAGCCCTGAGTTTGATTATTTCCTGCTGTCTACTCCTCTTGAGTGTGTTTGCTTCTTTTTGTTCTAGAGCTTTCAAAGGAGCTGTCAAGCTGCGTGGTCTCTTCAATTTCTTTATGGAGGCACTCAGAGCTAGGAGTTTTCCTCTTAGCACTGCTTTCATTGTGTCCCATAAGTTTAGGTATATCATGCCTTCATGTTCGCTAAATTCTAGAAAGTCTTTAATTTCTTTCCTGACAAAGTTATCATTGAGTAGGGCATTGTTCAGCTTCCATTTGTATGTGGGTTTTTTGTTGTTTTTGTTGGTATTTAAGATCAGCCGTAGCCCATGGTGATCTGATAGAGTACGTGGGATTAATTCAATGTTCTCATATCTGTTGAGGCTTGTTTTGTGCCTGATTATATGGTCAATTTGAGAGAAGGTACCATGAGGTGTTGAGAGGAAGATATAGTCTTTTTTTGTGGGTAAAATGTTCTGTAGATATCTGTTAAATCCATTTGGTTCATAACTTGTTAGTTTCACTGTGTCTCTGTTTCCATGATCTGTCCATTGGTAAGAGTGGGGTGTCGAAATTTCCCACTATTATTGTGTGAGGTTCAATGTGTGCTTTGAACTTTAGCAACATTTCTTTTACAAATGTGGGTGCCCTTGCATTTGGGGCATAGATGTTCAGAATTGAAAGTTCATATTAGTGGATTTTTCTTCTGATGAGTATGAAGTGTCCTTCCCCAAACAAGTGTCTTGTTTGGTAACTTTTGATTGAAAGTCTATTTTATTGGATATTAGAATGGCTACTCCAGCTTGTTTCTTGGGACTATCTGCTTAGAAATTTTTTTTCCAGCCTTTTACTGTGAGGTAGTGTCTGTCTTTGTCACTGAGGTGTGTTTCCTGTATGCAGCAAAATGCTGAGTCCTCTTTACCTATCCAGTCTGTTAGCCTGGGTCTTTTTATTGGGGAACTGAGTCCATTGATATTGAGAGAGATTAAGGACCAATAATTGTTGCTTCCTGTTATTTTTGTTGTTAGAAGTGGAATTATGTTTGTGTGGTTCTCTTCATTTGTGTTTGTTGTGATAAGATTGATTTCTTGCTTTTTTTGGGTGTAGGTTCCTTCCTGGTTTACCAGGTATGTCTAGGGACTAAGCTATGCAATGTCTCTGTGAATCCTTAGGAAGAACAACTCCATAAATCTCAGCTATTAACCACTATTCACAAAAGGTTACATCAAAGCCTAGGTGCCATCACTCCAAAATTCATGCCAGATACAATGATTCTACTAAAATTCTGCACATGTCCATGTGTGTGCAGGTGTCCATGTCCATGTGCATGCCCCTGTGCACATGGAATGGCCAAAAGGTCACATGTAGGGTCCTGTGCCATCACTCTTTGCTTTATGCCCCACCCCCCCTTTTTAAGACTAGGTCTCACTATGTGTAGCTGTCCAGAGGTGTACGGTCAAACATGGTTAACCTGAGAAGGGGGGATGGAAATGAAAAAAAGTAGAGGGGCAAGAGAAGCATGAAGTCAAGTCTGTGTTCTGATCAAGGCTCAAAGTTTAATAATAAGCTTTGCATTTATAAAGGGAAAAACCACAAAACCCATCATCCCCTGCTTCAGCTGAAGTATGTTGTAGAGCAAGGTCAGTGCAGGCAGCCAAAACGGCCAAGTTCCCATGGGAACTTGCAACTGCAGCCAAGGCAGATGTCTCTGTCCAAGTTGATAACACCTGTCGTGGCAAATGTTCAAGGTCTGCTTAGCCTGCTGAAGGCTGGGAAGGTTACAACGATGTAGCTCCGGCTAGCCTGGTACTTGCTAGGTATACTAGGCTGGCCTCAAGCTCACAGAGATGCCGCTGCCTCTGCCTCATAAGTGCTGGAATTAAGGATGTGCACCATGACAACTAACAAGACTCTCCCCCTCCCTGCCCTTTCCCCACTGCTAGAGTTACAGATGCACTGAGCCCCACACAGGTCTTCCTGCCTGCTCAGCAAGCATTCTTACCCACTGAGCTATATGTGGTTGCTGTTAAAGCAGGGACTCGCTATGTTGATCAGGCTATCCTGAACTCAAGATCTCCCCTGACTCTCTCTGTCTTCTTAAGAGCTGGGATTTATTTTTATTTCTTTATTTTAAGAATTTGGATTTGGCTTTGAAATTTGCATAGATGGAAAAAGCATCTCCAGGGAGCCATGTTTAGTGAACCACGAAGAGGAAGTAAAACAGCAAGTCATGAAGGGCGATGATGGTTGGCTGTGGGGAGATGGAGACATCACCAGCCTCCTGCAGCCAGGACCAAACTGCACAGTTCCTCTAGCTGTACCAGAGGGTCCCGAACAAATTTCTTGAAATAGGGAGGACATTGGCAAAATAAGTCTTAAGAAGGATTTGATGTTTTGCCTTGCTACTATTAACCATGGGAAGAAGTTAACCTGGGCAGTGGTTCCTCTCTCAGCGAGGATAGGGCTCCTTTGTTTTGATAGCATTGCTTTCCCAGGCCTTGGGATGACTAAGTGTGACCAGGTCACCAGGATTGTGGCTAGAGCTGAACCCTTCTGTAGCGTCTTAGACTCAAACTCAAATCCCTAGGCTTGCACTGGGTAAAAGCAAATGCCTTTACCCAGTAAGTCCTCTTGCTAGGCTAACTGGAGCCTGTAAATCCAATTGGCTCAAGTTCAAACCCTGTTTGTATCACTTTTAATTGCCTGATGCTATGGGGAAAGGCTTTCCCACAAGTCTTTTCAGCACAAGTCAGATCAGCAGTGGCAGATTTAAAATACACCTCTTTTAGTTTCTTGTTTCAGTTTCCTAAGTCTTGACAACTGTGAGATGTTTTCACCAAGTACCTTGTTGACAAGGTGGAACCTGTTTTTCTGGGCCTGACTTCCTGTCCAAATGCAACCCTTCCCTACACTCCCTGCTTTGAGTCTGCAGGGACAGTTATTGGAAATGTTGGATTAACTAAGAAAACGGGATTTTAGGATGAAACCCCAATTTAAAAAGAAAAAGAGGGGGCCCAGAAATGTAAACTAGTTGGCAGACTGTCTGCCTACCTTGCATGAGGCTAAGGTATGATCTCTGACACCACAGAAATCGGTATGGGGCACACAGTGTAACCCCAAACCACAGGAGGGGTAATAGAAGGGTTACAAGTTCAATGCCATCCTTAGCCAAGCGGTGAATTTGAGACTAGCCTGCAATAGAAGAAATCCAATGCGGGGCTGGAGAGATGGCTTAGCAGTTAAGAGCACTGACTGTTCTTCCAGAGATCCTGAGTTCAGTTCCCAGCATGTTGGCTCACAACCATCTGTAATGGGATCTGATGCCCTCTTCTGGTGTGTCTGAAGACAGTGACAGTATACTCATATAAACTAACTAAATAAATCTTTTTTTTTTTTTTTTTTTGGTTTTTCGAGACAGGGTTTCTCTGTGTAGCCCTGGCTATCCTGGAACTCACTTTGTAGACCAGGCTGGCCTCGAACTCAGAAATCTGCCTGCCTCTGCCTCCCAAGTGCTGGGATTAAAGGCGTGCGCCACCATCCCTCTGCTTAAATAAATCTTTAAAAAGAAAGAAACCCTATGCTATACAAACAACAAAAGCTAGCGGTAGAACTTTTGCCAAGCTTGAGGAACTAAACCTGATCACTTTGGCCTTTGTGGTAGGAGAGACCTGACTCCCACAGTTTGTCTTCTCATTTCTACACATGCACCATGGCACATGTATTCACACACACAAGTTTTCACTTAAAAATATACAGTGGATCCATGCAACAGGTCTAGGAGTATGCCTTCAATCCTGGGTAGAGGTGGACAGATCTCTGGGAGCTCAAGGCTAGCCTGGTCTACATACTTCCAGGACAGCTAGAGCTACATAGTGAAACCCTGCCTCATAAAAACAAAACAAAAATAAAAAGTAACCAATATATGAAATAGTGTGGTGGATAAGGCATGTGAGCTCAGAAGTTTGGAGGCTGCTGCAAGAAGATCCTGAACTCAAAGCCCAGTGAGGCTATACAGTGGGTCTGTTTCAAGAAATAAATAACAAAGGAAGGGGTTGCAAGTGTGATGGCCAATCTTGACTCTCGACTGCCCCTGGAATTTTGTTGATTAGATTATTTGAAACAGGAAGACTCATCCTAAATCTGGGCGGGACCGTCTACTGGCAGCCCAGATGGAAAGGCATGAGAGATGGTTAAGAGCTGCTTTGCCTGCTTGCCTTCACTCTCACTAGCATGCTCATCTACACCGCTCCTGTGGCTTTCCTTTTGCAAAAAAGCCAAGTTCTTTGAGATTCTAGTGTAGACAGAGGACCAGCAGCTCTCCAGGACTCCTCCAGGACTCCGGTGCCAGGCTGGGATTGCTATGACAACCAGCTTCCTGGACCTAAGAGTTACTACACTCTTGGCCTTTTCCGGAGTCTTACAGCCATTGTTGAACTACATGAACTAAATCCTGTAAGCCAGCCTAATAAATCCCTTTTAAACACACACATAAATATTTACTCTCACATTTCTGTTCCTTTCTAAGGTGACAAGTGAATTATCAAGAGCCCGGCCTTTAGAAGCAGGCCCAGTCTCTGACATTTCTTAGCTCTTTCTCCTTCTCTCCCTCTCCCTCCTAGCTTTTTTTTTTTTTTTAAGATTTATTTATTTATTTATTTTATGTATATGACCATACTGTCCTTGACATATCAGAAGAGGGCACCAGATCTCATTACAGATGGTTGTGAGCCACCATGTGGTGGCTAGGAATCGAATTCATGACCTCTGGAAGAGCAGCCAGTACTCTTCTGCTGAGCCATCTCTCCAGCCCCCTCCCACCCAGCTTTTATACTTCACTTTCCTACATCTGAAACTTGTTACAGGAGTATTTGTAAAGTCTTTAGAACAGGGCCCTGATCACGACAGCACTGTTTGCTAAGAATACTTTGGTTCAGCCGGGCAGTGGTGGCACATCTTTTAATGCCAGCACTTGGGAGGCAGAGGCTAGGCGGATTTCTGAGTTCGAGGCCACCCTAGTCTATAGAGTGAGTTCCAGGACAGCCAGGGCTATACAGAGAAGCCCTGTCTCAACAAACAAAACAAACAAACAGAATACTTTGGTTCATCAGATTTCTAGTTTTTGGTTTTGTTTTTTGTTTTTGGTGCTGGGTATTGAACATCGGGCCTCAAAGCTTGTATTTTATGCCTTAGCATCACTTACAGCTGTCGGGCTCACCACTAAGCATCTAATTTGTACTGCTTGATGTTAAAATACCTAGATGTGTACGTGTCTTGGTTTCTGAAAAGGTGTTGTAATTAGTGGTCGTTGTACTAGTAATGGATGGATAAGGATTTATGGGGAAGTTGAGGTTCTGTCCCCAAATGGCTTAAAGCCAAAACAAAAAACAACAACAAAAAAAAATGCTTGCCATTTGGATACTGACTAGTAATTAGTAAAAATCCTGTCTATTTGGAAGTAATAGGGCGGTCTGCTGCCAACTAACCGAGAATGTGTGAAATCTAAAAGGACAGTCGGACAACCAGCTGACTTCCAGTTGGGCCAGTCCCTTGTCCATTGTTTTCTGCTCTGGGTCAGGGCTGGCAGCTTTGTTCCCTTTTAGGTTTTTGTTTTTTTATTTTAACAAGTTTACAGCTTGGCGTGTCTGAAACCTGGCAAAACGTGTTTGTTTCGAGGAAGATACCTGCAGTTCACCAGAAGACCCTTTTAATCTGGAGTGTGGTGGAACCTTCCTTATCCCTAGATGCCCTCTTTGCCCAGTCCTCACTATAGTCTTCACCCTTTAACACAACCCTAAGTTTTGCTTTTCTAATAACTCCACCCTTTCGGAGAAACACAAGGGCGGAGTTGAGGGCGACCGTGTAGTCATTGCGCTTGCGCAATGGGCCAGGCGCTAGCGCCCCAGGGAGGCTACGCTCTGAGGGCTGATGTCCGGCGCGCCTGCGCAGTAGGCCTGGAGGCTGGCAAATCTGAATGGCCTCGCCTTCGGGGTTGTGGTGTCAGTGCGGCTGCGCGCGAGCCGGGTGCCGCTGTTCTTAACTTGGCAGCGCGGGGTTGTCGGAGGTAGCCATGCAGAGAGCAGACCCGGAGCTGCCTGCTAAGCGGCCCCGCTCCGATGGCAGCCCAAGGACGCCAACGAGCACTCGTCCTGCAGCAGCGAACCAGTCTGCAGACGCCAATTCCGAAAGCAGCGACCTCCGAACCTGGGATCTGGAGGACGTGTGCTCCTTTTTAGAGAAATGTGGTTTCCGAGAGAAAAAAGTGCTGGACAACTTCAGAGGTAGCGGGGCTGACGGACGAGGGATGGGCGACCGAGGGGCCGAAGCGGGGCGAGCCCACGCGGGAGGCATCTTAAGGGGGAGGCTCGCTGAGCGGAGGTCTCTAGGGGCGGGGAGGAGCGGCTGGCGGGAACCCGAACCTGGAGAGGGAGGCGCCCGGACGGGAGGCGACCAGAAGGGCGACCAGAGGTGGGCACAGGTGAAGTGCAAGCCCATAGGTTCGCTCCGGGGCGGCGAACCTAGGAGAGGCCCAGGGAGGTTTGCATCTTCTTCTGGTGGAAGGGTTTTTTCGAGAACTTGTCACTTCTGACAGGAGCGATCTCCGCCCTTCTTAGAAGATTTTACCCCAGACCTCCCGGCTGTGGCTTGCGGTCTTTCAGGCTCAGCTGGCTTGGGAGAAAGACCCTTCTGTGCTAACCGCCCTCCCGGAACACTTGGCCCCATGAGAGATTCGGGGCGCTTTTAAGTTTAGCTCTTAAGCTGGTATCGGAATTTGGGGTTTTCCTAAAAGGGGAGGGAAGGTGGTTAATCTCTGGATTCTCACTGACTATCATAATATTTTAGTAGGGTTCAGTATGTGCTGATTGTATTTGCAGAGTGCTACTGAGCGAATTTCTCTTCCAAAATAAGAACAAGTTATTTAGTTGACCACTGAAACCCCAACATTCCACAACTTGGCCACTCAAGGGGAGGGTGTAGGCTAAGAATTTTAAGTGACTCTTCTTATTCTTGGCCATGCACCCGTTAACCCTTTGAATCTGCGCAACTTTTTCTGTGGTGGATGTGAAGCTTATTAACCCCCTGCATGATCCCCAGAGGTGTTCCCTTCGAACGTAGCCCCTCAGCTGTTATGATTGTCAAATGCCATGAACTTTACTTCTTGTGGGGTGGAGCCCCATGTGCCTAATTGAAGGACTGACATTAAGATAGCTTAAAAGTAGGAACTCATGTTTCTCTTTTTCCGCTTCCCCACTTCTCCTTCTACAGAAGAGTAACTTTGGAGGTGGGGCGGGTCCCAAGTAACTGGAACTCACTCTGTAGACCAGCCTAGCCTCGAACTCAGAGATCTACTGGCCTCTGCCTCCCAAGTGCTGGGATTAAAGGCCTGCACCATCACTGCCCAGCTTAAGTTATGTTTTTATGGGGGTACGGGTAGGGTGTATGCATATGAGTACAGTGTCTGTCAAAGCTGTAAGAGGGCATCCAGCCCTCTGGAGCTGGAGTTCCGGGCAGTTGTGAATGGCCTAAAGTGGGTGCTGAGGACTGACTCCACAAGAACGGTATGTGCTCCTCACTGATAAGCCATCTCTCTAGCTCCGATGATGTTTTGATATCCAAAGATGTTAAGTAACTTTCCAAAGTCACATTATTAGACCAAAAAAATGAAGAGTTGGGTTTTTTTTAAAGGTTAAGTCTTTGGATTCCAGAATTCATTCTGTGTTCTCACTAAAACTTACTTGGGAGACGGAGGCAAGACAAATAAGACTTTAGGTTCCAGTCACAGGCCTTCAGCTGTCCTAGACTGGATAATGAGACCTTATCTCAAAACAAAATACCATTGGAGAACGTAGCCAAAATTAGAAAATCTACTAAGGCAAGAAAAAAACAAAACAAAACATCTAGCCAATAGAAAAATAAGTAGGGCTGGAGAGATGGCTCAGCAGTTAAGAGCACGGACTGCTCTTCCAGAGGTCCTGAGTTCAATTCCCAGCAACCACATGGTGGCTCACAACCATCTGTAATGGGATCAGATGCCCTCTTCTGGTGTGTCTGAAGAGAGCAATGGTGTACTCATATACATAAAATAAGTAAATAAATCTTTTAAAAAAAAGAAAGAAAAATAAGTAAAAAAGCAAGAGACCATTGACAAACAACCAGTAAAGAAGTAAAAGCAGCTCAATACTAATTCTTAAAATACTGGGTTTTAATTTAATAATTAGAAGAAAACGTTAGATGAAATAGGTATAAGCAGTAAGGTTGTTGGAAGTGTCTGTAAGTCAGCTATGGGCTGTTTGGCAATGCTTTTTGACTTACATACAGTAAATCGTTATGGCTAACATTTATTATGTATGTACTTTGTATGAAGTACTGCTGTATCTATTTTATAAGCTTTTTAGGGAAGGGGAGACCTTTTGTGTGTACGTGTACATGGAGGATCGTACCGAGGGCTTTGTTCATGCTATGTGTGGACTATAGCACTAGATCACACCCCCAGTCAGTCAGTAACCACGCAAGAGTGGAGACCTGTATTCTGAATTCCACCACCCACACAAAAAGCTGGGTTTAGTGGTGCGTGCTTTTAATCCCAGAGGTGAGAGGGCAGAAAAAAGAAAGTTGGTGAGGTTTGCTGGCCAAGCATTGTCTCTGAAGTGTATACATATAAACTTATGTGGGCACACATACACATAAATAAAAAGTAAGTAAATCTTAGAAAAATACTGGGCAGAGGAGTAAGGAAGAAAGACTCCTGACATTGACCTTCAGCTTCCAACAAGCATATGCACAGGCCACCCCCACACAAGTGCACACTTGCACCCCCACACAAGTGCACACGGACAAAATGTATTCTGATTTGTATATATTGTTGAATACAGAGTATCCACTAAGAAAGATACAGCCTTTCATCACTGAGAACCAGGTTTAGGATATTGGGTGGGAAAAATTGGTTATATGACAATCTTTTATGTATAAATTTACATCATTGTATAGAGATACATCTGTTATCTCATAATGTTAACAGTATGAATCAGTTTGAACTTAAGTAAATTGGTATTTGGTACTTAATATTATTTGGACTTTTTACATTGGGTAACTGTTTTCCATGATAGAAAAAATACATAAGTACTATTTTCACTTCAACTTTTATTTTCCAGAAGAACATTGCCTTGTTTTTTCTTGTTAATTTGAAAAAGAAGTTTTTGTTTATGTAAAAATCGAGTCCAGAGTTGTAGAATCTGAGCTCCAGAAGAGGTAGAATTAACTGTTTGGAAAGAAAAAAAAATGTACATGTATGCATATATAATTCTTTCAAAACACAGGATTGTTTGCTTTCAAGGGTGTTTGAGAAATAAAACTCTGGGTCCTCTACTTCCGGTTTAAATGGATGGTTCTAAGAACAATTGATTTAAATGTCCTCCTTTAGTCCTGCTGCCACCCTGGCTTTAAAAACAGGAAGCTGCTGATCTGTCAGAACTTACTAATATAATTAGGTTTCACTTTCTTTTCCCATTGCTTTTCTCACAAGTTAGTCACCTAATTAAAATTTTAAAAGTAATGTACCAGAAGCATGCTATAGGCAGGGGCCATGGCTCAGCAGCCGGTTACCTGCCTCGTATGTACAAAGACCTGGATTCAATCCTTAGGAACTTTTTAAAGTTTGACCTCTGGAGGCTCTCAGAGATGAGGCTGACCTAGCTATGAGGCAAGATTCTGTTTCATACACACACACACACACACACACACACACACACATGCATCCACACATATAAACACATACATATACATGCGCAGGTGTAATGGTACATCCCTTTACTCCTAGCATTTAGGAGGCAGAGACAACTTGATTTCTGGAGTTTGAGGCCAGACTGCTCTACATAGATTTCAGGATAGCTAGAGCAACATAGTGAGACCCTGCTTCAAAAACCTAAACAAAAAAATAAATAAGGAAGGGAGGGAGGACTAGAGAGATAGGTTTTTTTTGTGTAGGAATGATTACTCCATGATCTAGAGTTTAGATCTCAGCCCCACATAACAAGGATGAATGTCTCCTGTAAACACTAGAAATCCCCTCTGAGGTGGGATGTTGACAGGAAGGGATCGCTGACAATTGCTGGCTTCCAACCTAGCCAAATGCAAGCCTCAGGTTCAGCAAGGAGACCTTGTCTCAGAGTGATAGGCAGAGAGTGGTGGAAGGCACTCGATCCTCTCCATGTGTCAGTCCTGGTGCACACACACACACACACACATTAAATATGTATATTCAATATATTTTAAATGATTTGTGATTTATACTTTATAAATATATACAGTATTAAATATATATATGGGTATGTGTTTTAAAGTATCATGCATTTGTGTCCTAGTACCTGGAAAGCATTTGTTCTAAGACGTAAGCATGTAACTAAAATCTGATGCTTAAGCCCATTCCATAAAGTGACATAGTGTTTGCCTCTAACTTGTGTACACCCACATCTGTAAGCTTTACGGCATCTCTGCATTACTTATAATATCACATAAAATGTAAATAGTTGTTGTACTGCATTTTTACATGTTATCTACAATAATGTACAGAAGTATTTACATGTTCAGTACAGATGTAGGGCTTTTTTTCTGAATAGTTTCCATTAATACTATAAATAAGGAACCTGTACCTATGGAAAGCTGGCTGTGGGTCACATGGTTCACTGCCTGCAGTAGGTTCTTAGTCAATACAAGCTGAGCAAATTCTGATAGATTCAAATGGAAAGAAACTGGAAAATATATGCTATAAATACCTTGTTTACTTTTTCCTCTTCCACAGAAAATAAAATCACTGGTTCATTTCTGCCCTTTTTGGATGAGGATCGTCTTGAAAATCTGGGACTGAGGTAAGAATCATGAAACTCATAGTGAGAGTGAGACCAGATATCCTTTATTCACTGTTTAGAGACAAAGCTCAAGAGACAAAGCTCAAGGCCCTCACCAAAGGGCCTTCCCTGACTCAGAAACTGTGGCTTGGGTCACAGACTTCATTCTCATTTTAATACCATGACATGCTTTAAACAGAATCCCTTGCTTGCTGTTTCTGCTGTATGGGCCTTGTGTTTGGTTTCTATTTCAAAGAACTTTGCTGACAAGAATTCATGAAGTTTGTAGTGACCAACTTTTTACTCTCAAATTCAGAATAATTGAATTATATGCACTAGAAATATATAGGAACAAGCAGGGAAAACATTATCAAGAAAAGTCAAAGTTACCACCTCTTTGTAGGTCTAACAGCTGTCTAGGACTGGGGTGTGTCTGTGTATGTAAACTTTAAAGAACATAATTGTCCCTTGATAGCTTTGTACACACACATATGTAGACATTTCTGTATATGGCTGGAGGTTCTGGGGTCTAAGTTAGAATTGCCATTCTTTTAAAGATCTTAGCTGAGTACTCAGTGTTTATGTGTGCTTTAAAATGGATCCTTTCTCTTTCATAATTGGCCTGTTTGTGGTGACAATGGACTAAGAGCAAAAACAAAGGCTTGTCCTGAGTTCTGTCAGATTCTATGTTTTAGTACTTTGAGAGTAGAAGCAGAGTGTGAAAAAGCGTCACCAAGGGGCCTTCACTGACTCAGAAACTGTTGCTTGGGTCACAGACTTGAGGACTTTTACTTACTGCTGGGCGGTGGTGGTGCTTGCCTTTAATCCCAGCACTTGGGAGGCAGAGGCAGGCAGATTTCTGAGTTCAAGGCCAGCCTGGTCTACAGAGTGAGTTCCAGGACAGCCAGGGCTATACAGAGAAACCCTGTCTCAGAAAAAAAAAAAAATTTATGGGAAGTACATTTGGTTCTGGGAACGTGCTGTACATGGGTGAACAAGAGAGGCAAATTCCAAAAGGAACACGACTATACAGTAGGTGTCTTGTACCCTGCCTTCTGCCTCTGGGATGGAGTCTGCAGGGCTCTTTAGGCTTGTATGAGCCTGTAGTGTAGCCAACTGTTGTACTTTTAAGTTATCTAAAATTAGATTAAGTGAGAGCCAGAGATATGGCTCGGAGGTTAGGAGCACTTCCTTTCCTTCTAGAGGATACCCAGTGTCCACACCAAGCTCCTTCGCGGCACGTGTAACTCTAGCTCTAGGCCTAACACCCACCTCTGGCCTCCACAGAGGCCACTCATTGGCTCAAACTCACACACAGACACAGAATTGAAATCTTCTCAGTTTGATGAACTTAAAATGCTTAGTTCTTCTATTGTACTATGTACATATCAAGCGATCGGTAGGCATGCGTGTGCTGCTGACTTCCCACAAGGAACAGCAAGGCTTGTCAAGATCCACCTGCCTCTCCACCTCCCCAGTACTGGGATTAAAGACGCTTGCTACCACTGCCTGGCTCACGTCTTCTTTTATCTTTCCCAGTTCCCCAACTGCTGTGTCCAGGCTATACGTTCCCAAATAAAGCTCTTGTTTTGGACTCTTGAGTTTTATGTGGCATCCTGTTTAGACAAACTCTTTTTGTATTCCTTCAATTTTTGATTAAATACTGATTTCTGAAGGTTTTTCCAGAAAGTAAACATTGTTATATTAAACATGCATATAATGATGGCTCATCCTGTAACCCTAGTGCTTGGGAGGACGGTTGAGTTCCAGGTCAGTCTAGGCTACTACACACTAATTTCTGGGCCAGCTTAGGCTCTGGAAATACACACACACACACACACACACACACACACACACACACGCATTCTAAGGTGTATTAATTTTGTTCCTTTTTAATTTATCAACTTATCAATGTCTGTACATTCTGAGAAAATCCCTCCTAGATTTTGTTATTGCCATGGGTTTCAGTCAGTACAACGAAGGCCAGTTGTGGTACTTCTAACAGTCTATTAAGACTTTTAGGAAAAATTTTCCAACCTGATATACACAGTAGATCAGTCAGGGATACTAAAGCCTGCCTCCTGCTGTTGTTATGCCCTGATGCTGAGGGAGCCAGGAGAGCTCAGTCTGCAGAGCCTGCTGCAGTCATGCGTTAAGAGTCTTTTACTTACGAGTCAGATTTGGATCGTAAACCTTCCTGCAGTGTAAGACAGGAGTGTGACTTGGGTGGCTTGGCACTTATGTACAGCATAGTCAGAAATTCTTTGAATGATTAGGGTGATGGGGGGAGGTGGGTGAGGTAAGTCATAATTCAGACAGGCTACCATTTGGTAGGGCAGAGCTGCGTGGCTGAGGGGGGTTCTTCTGACCTAAGGATTATCTTTATGGTGTTATCAGGAACTAGTTTTATGACCCGCCATAACTATCTGTGACCTCTGATCACCTCCCCTCTATGATTTAAGCATGGGACCCTAATCTCCTTTGTCTAAGAACAGGCACCAGCTGCACCTGGGAAGTGCCCTGCTGGTTATCAGGGAGAGTGCTAGCTAGCCCCATTGCCACTGAAGCTGAGGGGTTTGTCATTCGTCTCACATAAGATGACACCCATGGCTCTCGGAGTGTCCAGAGGTAGGGGAAGATTCTCCATGTTTGGGTCAGGGATTGGGGAAAGCAGACCTTCTGAGGGAAAACAAAGAGGCAAGCTGCCTGCGGAGGTGGTGGCGGTGGTGGTGGCGCTTGCTGTGGGAGAGAGCTTAGGGTCAGGGAAGGGGGAGTTATGCAGGAGAGTGTTGAAGCAAGCTGCCTGTGCACTTCACTGTTTTGTGTCGACATTTCAGACAGGTGTGTATATTATGCTTGAACCAAGGAGCTGTTACAAATGGAGCCGGATGTTATAAGATTCTGAGGGGTCCAGTTTCCATGAGGTTCTGTCTCCAGCTGCAACACTGTAGATAGTGGAAGATGAATTACAAAGCTAAAACCTTCCTAGGTACTAGTTCATGCTAGGGTCTTAGCTCAGCAGAAGCCTGAGTGGACCTTCTTGGTTCAGAAGGAGCTTCTTGTAAGCAAGTGCAACAAAACACCAAACGAGGCCACTCCATAGGTAAGAAAACAGTGTATGGGGGGACAGGTGGCTGGGCTGCGTCTGAGAGTAGAGAGCAGCAGCCTGGCAGAAAAGCAAGCGGGTTTTAGAGGATAGTCTGAAGGGCGGTGGTCCTAGAGCTGATGCAGGCTGTTCAAGCTTTAGTGGGAACTAGATGCACTTTGCCCCCATTAGATGACCATCAGAGACAGAGACGGGAAGTAGCGGCTCTCTTGACAAACAGAAACCCACCCTAAGAATTCTAAGGAATAGGAAGCTGAGGTTTCTGGTTTCCTGGTAAGAACCTGGCCTGGGTTGGGCCTGGGCCATCATTCTAGGACTTTGTCAACAGCATTGACATTTTGGGGCCTTCTTTGTGACCTAGCACTTCTTATGGGAACAAAGGAAGTATGTAGAACTGTGTTTGAGTTCCTGATGGATTGTTCCTTCTAATCTGCTGTCTCTTATTGATGCAGACGCTTTAGAGATAGATGCCCATGTGCTCCTGATACTCCTGGAATTCTTATTTAGCAAGCATTGATATATCTACTTACTTTGTTTCAATTTTAGTTCCTTGGAGGAGAGAAAGAAGATGCTAGAATGTATCCAACAGCTGAGTCAGTCTCGGATTGATCTAATGAAGGTGAGTAGTGTGAGGAGAGAGGGTGTGGACAGCCTTTATCATACATAAGGTAATGAAGGTGGGAGGAATGACTTTTACGTGGTATAAATGGGATTGGATGATGATACAGTATTGTAACTTAAAACTTTGATTTGATTGTGGTTTCTAACACTCTGAAACTTTGAGACCCCCAATTAAATGCTTTCTTTTATAGTTTGCCTTTGTCATGGCAATAGGACGGTAATTAGAAGAAACCACAACAGCCAGGTGTAATGTTATACATCTTTAACCCCAGCATTTGGAAGGCAGAGCTGGGTAGATCTCTGAATTTAAGGCCAGCCTGGTCTACAGAGTGAGTTCTAGGACAGCCAAGGCTACACAGAGAAAACCTGTGTCTTAGGGTTTTATTGCTGTGAAGAGACACCATGACTATGGTAACTCTTATAAAGGAAACATTTACTTGGGGCTGGCTTAAAGTTTTCAAGGTTTGGTCCTTTATTGCCATGGGGGATGGTATGCAGGCAAACGGTGCTGGAGAGGGAGTTGAGAGTTCTACATCTTGATACACAGACAGCAGAAGGAGACGGTGTGCAATACTGCCTGTAGCTTGAGCATATGTTGAGACCTCAAAATCCACTCTTATAGTGACATACTTCCTCCACCAAAGCTATTCCTACTTCATTCAGTAAGGCCACACCTCCTAATAGTGCCAATCCCAATGGGCCAAGCATTCCAACACAGGGGTCTATGGGGACCATTTCTATTCAAACTACACCCTGTCTCAAAAAAAACAACCAAACAAAACTTTTGATTTATGATACCATTTAGAGTTGTGCCTCTGTGT
This sequence comes from Montemys delectorum, assembly GCA_019843815.1. Taxonomy (NCBI): domain Eukaryota; kingdom Metazoa; phylum Chordata; class Mammalia; order Rodentia; family Muridae; genus Montemys; species Montemys delectorum. The sequence goes on along the minus strand of JADRCD010228440.1, from coordinate 8,505 downwards.
GTGTGTGTGTGTGTGTGTGTACATGTATGTACAAGTGCGATAGCCTAAGTGTGGTCACGAAACAAGTTTTTGGAGTCAGTTCCCCCTCCACTATGTAGATGCTAGAAATAGAACTTAGGTCATAAGGCTTGGCTTCAAATGTCTTTACCCACTAAGCCCTCTCTCTAGCCCTGTGGTATTATTTTGGTAGTCATCTGCGTAGACACAAAAACTCTAGTAACTTTTAGTCATAGAGTTACTTTTATTTATTAATTTTTATTTTTATATCCATCTGTCCATCCATCCATTCATCCATCTATCTACCTACCTACCTACCTATTTATTTGTGAGAGAATGTCTCATTATATAGCCCTGTCTAGCCTGAAGTTTGCTGTGTAGACCATGCTGGTCTCAAACTCACAGAGATCCACATAACTCTGCCTCCCAAGTGCTAGGATTAAAGACGCATACCACACATCCAGCAAGTTTTAGGTTTAGTTTTCATTTAATTAATTAAATGTTTTTAAGTGTTTTGCCTACATGTATATCTATTGACCGGTTTTATACAGGATGCCCATGGAGGCCAGAAGAAGGCATCAGATCCCCTGCAACTGTAGTTACAGATGGTTGTGAGCTGCATGAGGGTGCTGGAAATTCTTTCTCTCCTTGGTTCCTCTTACTGATTCCTGACTCTTCCCACTCTGCTTGGCATATACAGCAGACACTGACCAGTAATGGACTTATATTATCTTGATGGCTAATAAGACACTAAGATATCATACAACTGCTACAAGTTGTAAATATACCATGTGACTGTGTAAGGAAACATATCAAATAATAATAGTAAAAATAAAAATGACCACCAGTAAATACTCACCATTAAAGGAGTACATTTTCTGTTTGTGTTTTTAGATTTTTTTTTTTTTTAATTTTTCAAGACGGGGTTTCTCTGTGTAGTCCTGGCTGTCCTGGAACTCACTCTATAGCCCAGGCTGGCCTCGAACTCAGAAATCTGCCTGCCTCTGCCTCCCAAGTGCTGGGATTAAAGGCATGTGCCACCACTGCCCGGCTTGTTTTTAGATTTATTTATTATGTATACAGCATTCTGCCTGCATGTTTGCCTGCAAGCCCGAAGAGAGGACCAAATGTCATCATAGATGCTTGCTGGGAATTGAACTTAGGACCTCTGGAAGAGCAAACACTGCTCTTAACCTCTGAGCCATGTCCCCAGCCCCCAAGAAATAGTTTTTAAATAATGTTCATCAGGATGCACGAGATAGCTCAATGGCTTCGGGTACTTGCCACCAAGCCTGACAACCTGAGTTCAATTTGGAGGACCCACATAGTAGGAGTGAGCCAATTCATTCAGGTTGTCCTCCAACCATCACTCATACACGACACACACACACACACACACATGCACACATATACACACACACGCACACAAGCACACATACACAAAGTAAGTAAATAAAAAGGATGTTTGTGAACAAATATTAAGGACGTTGGCTTCTCTTTAGGTTAGAGTCTCAGCACACACATGGTAGCTCACAACTGCGCAACTCTAGCCTTAGGAGATCCAGTGGCCTCTTTTGGCCTTTATGAGTATGCACTCACACACAAGGTGCACAGACATGTGATCGGGCAAACATTTACAAAATAAAAAAAAAAAAAAAAATAGGATCTCAAATTTTAAAAAATTTTAGCTGTTAATGAAATAAAGTCATTAAATGATTATTATATAATAAAGTGTTCTCTGTTCATTTTGATCTAAAAAGAAGACCATATGTTTTATAATATTAACCATTAAAGGTAGTTTTATTGTTTCTGTGCTTGTTGATTAAGGGGCATCGATGTGCCAGAGTGGCATGTGGAGGTCAGAGTACAGCTCCATGCAGTTGGTTCTCTCTCTGCTGTGTGTCCTGGGAACTGATCATGCCATGCTTACCCAGCAATTTCTTCAATCGCCGACCTAGCTCAAAAGATAGCTTTTGCTGAGCTCATTTTAAAAAAATAGCTTAAGTTTATTTTGTTTTTAATGGATTTAGGATGACATAAACCTGAGAAGTTGACAATAAAGGCATTTTAGGGTTAAATGGATTAAAAGTAGGTTATATATAATTTCTTTGACAATCTTTAATAATAAAATAGGTTCTCACCTGTGATGGTTAGGTTGACCTTGTATTAGGAGGAATATGTTTGTTTGTGATTAAATATTTAGAGATCACTGAACTTGACCAATAATAACTTGTAAAAAAGGCTATCCAGAGGACTTAATTTTGATATTCCCAGTTCCGTCTCTTCCTAGGACTTTGATACCATTCCCTGAGTGTTATTAATGGTAATAAACTTGGTATAGTTTATAATAATCCTCAAATGGCTTTGTGGAGGATGAAAAGCATTACTATTCTCCAAGCACATATGGCGTACAATGAGGCAAATATGCATAAGAGTATCATTCTTTTTAATTTTTAATTTTAATTAACTTTCATTAATGTAATTGAGTTATTAAAATGATTATCACATAAAAATACAAAACACTGACTGTTCATTTTGATATAAAAAGGAAACTATATTACAAAGTTAACTGTTAAAGATAGTTTTTAAAATTGTATTTATTGTTTCTGTATATGTGTGATGGAGAGATATGCATGTGCCAGTGTGGGCATACGGAGGGCAGAGGATAACTTTTTCAACTTAATTTTTCCAGGTCTTTAATGATCCTATTCATGGCCATATTGAGTTCCACCCTCTGCTTATCCGGATCATCGACACACCTCAGTTCCAGCGGCTTCGCTACATCAAGCAGCTGGGAGGCGGTTACTACGTTTTCCCTGGAGCGTCACACAATCGGTTTGAGCACAGTCTCGGGTGAGGAGAGAAAGGGGCAGCTCATCTAATCTCTTAGAGAGTACTTCTCAAGTGGTCATTGTAACGTCGTCATTGTATTGATGAGAACATCGAGACTTTGGATTCCTGTTGACCATATTTTGTTTATTTTATGTGTGTGTGCTTTTAAACTACCTCATATACTTCTAAAACCTGATATCTGTTGATATGTCAGTTGGATTAAATACTTATCTGAATACTTAAGTACTTACATTGAGTATGGCTGGCTGCTGGTATGACTGAGTGTAGGTTTCATTCGGTTTCCTTTAGTCCCTATGTCTTCCATCTCATCTCCTGAGAACCATTCTTTTGTTTTGTTTTATTTTGTTTTGTTTTTTTTCGAGACAGGGTTTCTCTGTGTAGTCCTGGCTGTCCTGGAACTTACTCTGTAGACCAGGCTGGCCTCGAACTCAGAAATCTGCTGGTCTCTGCCTCCCAAGTGCTGGGACTAAAGGCGTGCGCCACCACCGCCCGGCACATTTAACATTTTTCTATGCCGTTTGTTTATCTTGTTTTGTGTGCTTTGCTGGGGATTAGACCCAGGGTCTTGCACATGCTAGTCAGGACTTCCACAGAGCCACGCTCTCAGCCTCCACTAAGTCCTCATCTTCAGTCTGTGTTGGAACATCACAGAGACACTTCTCAGAAATCAAAGTTTCCAGTTCCAAAGGTGTCTTTCATCTTTCAAACCTCACTGTGACTTTTGGTTGTTTTCTTCACAGAGTGGGGTACCTAGCAGGCTGCCTCGTGCGAGCGCTTGCTGAAAAACAGCCAGAGCTGCAGATCAGTGAGCGAGATATGCTCTGTGTTCAGATTGCGGGGCTCTGCCATGACCTAGGTAAGATCACAGAGCCAGCCAGCGTCTCACGTAAGATCCTAACAATGTCTCTCATCTCAGCATTCAAAACTCAAGTCTAGCCAAAGGAAATGTATAAGTATTTTCAGTTTCTTTTCTTTTCTTTTTTTTTTCTCCCCTTTGGTTTTTTGAGACAGGGTTTCTTCATGTAGCCCTGCCTGTCCTGGAACTTACTTTGTAGACAAGGCTAGCCTCAAACTCAAGAGATCCGCCTGCCTCTCCCTCTAGGATTAAAGTTACCATCACCATGTGGTAGTATTTTAATTTTTTATTAATCACAGTACTTCCTAATATTGATGAGGTCAAAACATTGCTGCGACTTGTGAATTTTCTATATTAAGCATCTTTACCATGTCACACAAAAGGCATTATTCATTTATTTATCATTTATTAATTAGTTTATGAGATAGGGTTCTTACTCTGTAACCCAAGCTGGTCTAGAACTCACTATATAGCCCAGGCTAGCCTCAAACTCTTGACAGTCCTCCTGCTTCCGACTCCTGTGTGCTGAGATTACAAGCACAAGCCGGTGCACTGGCTGAAAGGGCATTGTGCTGTGAGGTTCTCTTAGTCTGTCTTTAGGATCATGGGATGTGAGGCTCCTTTATCCTCTTATTGACTGAAATGGCTCTTCCTTTAGTTCCTTTGTCAAATCCACCTCTTCTCACTATTAGCACAGGTTTAAAAAATATTCTTCCCCAACTCACAGGAGGTCTTAGACCCATTAAGCCCAGGTAGAAGAATTTCATCTTGAGAGAGAAAACGATGGCTGCTTGTTTAGTGACAGGAGAGTGTGTGCTTGTGCTTCCATGGACAGTCCCAACGGAGCTGAATGTGGAGACCGTCTTTCTGCCAGCCCCACGAGGCCAGGAGGCTCGGTGGTCCCTCTTAGAACGTGCTTGGTTCTTGTGTGTGCTTTTTGGTTTTGACGATCAGACTCAAAATGTAGGACCTGCATGTGCTAGGCATTGGCTCTCCCACTAAACTGCAACCCCAGCCCAAAATAAATAAACCTTGATTATTTTATGAAAAACTCTTTAGCATTCCTTGTAGTTAATACAAAGCTGGAGACTGATCTAGGAATATTAACTTTCCAATATGGGCCTTGCCTCTTAGTCTGTTGTTTTGGAAAATTGAAAGGGCAGATTTGTCCTATTTTTTGTTGTTGTTGTTGTTGTTGTTATTATTATTATTAATTTATACATTATTAACAGTAGCTGCTGACATTCAAAGTAAACAAGATTTTTTTAAGAATTCAGTTTTTATCAATTTGTAAATATTTTTTTTTATTTGAAGGCTGCTTTTGTTTTTAGGTCATGGGCCATTTTCTCATATGTTTGATGGAAGATTTATCCCACTTGCTTGCCCAGACAAAAAGTGGAGGGTATGTATTCATATGTCCCAAAGTCAACAGAAAGAAACAGAATTTTATCTAGTTATTCAACTAAATTCTCTGTTTTTTTCTAGCATCCTTCCCTGGAACAGCATTCAGGGTGCTTCCGCTCATGTGTCTGTTTCATCCTCATAGTAGCCTGTGGAGAAAGGATCTTACATTCCATGCAGAGCCCTTAGAAGCATAGAGGCGTGCCTCACTTCCCAGGGCATGGAGTAGGAGACCAGCCCTAGACAGCTAGCTTCCCTAGTTCAGTGCAGGGTCCTTTCTACTCTATCACATTACTGTAGAGTTTTGCTTTTCTTTCAGATTTATTTATTTATTTATTTATTTATTTATTCATTCATTCATTCATTTATTATATATACTATATTCTGCCTGCAGAACCAGAACTCTCAGGCACCAGATCTCATTTTAGAGCCACTGTGTGGTTTCTGGGAATTAAACTCAGGACCTCTAGAAGAGCAGACACTGCTCTTAAACTCTGAGACATCTCAGCAGCCCCTAGAGTTTGTTTTAAAGCCCAGCTTCGGTTTTTATTTTGGTATAGCCATGAACTTAAGTCTCATGGGTTTTAGTAACTGAGCTTTTGGTTTTTATTTATTTATTTATTTATTTATTTATTTATTGGTTTTGTTTTTTGTTTTTTGTTTTTTGTTTTTTGTTTTTTGTTTTTTTGAGACAGGGTTTTTCTATATAGCCCTGGCTGTCCTAGAACTCACTCTGTAGACCAGGCTGGCCTTGAACTCAGAAATCCGCCTGTCTCTGCCTCCGAGTGCTGGGATTAAAGGTGTGGAGCTTTTGTTTTTAATACAGGGTTTTCTTTCTCCAGCAGGACTGATATGGGATCTAGGAGCTACTCTGCCATTATTGTATGTGTGTATTTGTCTCTGTGTGTGTGTGCTATATGTGTGTTTGTATGTGTATACCTGATATGTGTGTACTAGGGATCAAATACATATGTTTTACGCATGATAGGTAAGTGCTGTACAACTAAGCTATATCTTCAGCCTTTAAAAAATATATTTACCTTTTTCATTTCATACTTTACCCCATGTGTAATTAATTCTTCTATTACAAATAATACAAATACAATCTTTCCTTTATTTATAAGGATGCTTTTGTTTTATCTTTTAACTGTCTTATCTGCAGCTTTGTGAGTTGAACTAAGGTCTTTACACATGCTTACACAAGCTCTCTACCACAGAGTTACAGCCCCAGCTTAATAAGGATAATGCTTATTGAATAGTAGTTAAGCCTTTTCTCGTAGACCTGAATTATCAACACTTTCAAACTTCCCATATATAATGAATCTTCCTAGATTCTTTTTAAGAAAAGTATTTCCCAGATCCTATTTCACAGGATTTTTAAAATTATTTATTTTTATTTTGTATATGTTTTTCCTGTAGAAACACTTGTGTGCCTGGTACAGAGGTGAGAATAGGGTATTGGATCCTGGATCTGCACTTATGAATGCTGTCCTCAGCTTGGACAGCAGGTCTTCTTAACCTCTGAGCCTCTTCTTTAGCCCCATGTTTCACACTGCCCTAATTTTTTTTATACATTTATTTATTATACATAAGTACACTGTAGCTGTCTTCAGCCACACCAGAAGAGAGCATCAGATCTCATCATGGGTGGTTGTGAGCCACCATGTGGTTGCTGGGATTTGAACTCAGAACCTTTGGAAGGGCAGTTGGTGCTCTTACCCACTGAGCCATCTCACCAGCCCGGTCACACTGCCCTAATTATTATTGTCTTATAATAGTCTTTTGTACTTAGAACAGTGATTATATGTGCGAGTTCATACAGTGTGATCCAGCATTCTCCTGTAATTGTTCTAATTGTCAAGAAGACAATTGCAAGCTCCAAGCCAGACCAGGCTGTGTAGTGAGTTCAGGCCAACGTGGGTCAAGTAATGAGACCTTTACTCAAAACATACAACAGACCATCAAGATAACGTATGTTGATAAGCTATCTGTTAATTATGAACAGGTATCTGTTCATAATTCAGCCAATAGTTATAGAATCATTTCAGATCTGTTTTCATTTTGTGTCAGTTTTGGTAAATTGTGCAATAGGGTAGATGTCTCTAGGGCCATTTGATCTTTGCAGTGATTGTGATGAGTGAGCAGAAATGGGAGCGACCAGGTGAGCAGCCAGGTGACAGATTTGAGAATTCAGATTAGATCTTGACATCAAAGCTGGGCTTTTGAGTTTTCTAGCAGTGCAATACCCTAGTAGACCACAAGGTGGAAGCACTAACAAACAGCTTATCACTTCAAGTGTTCTGTTGATGGAAATTAAAAAAAAAAAAAAAAGCCCTAAATTTTAGAATGATAGTCATTCTACCGATATGATCAGGTAATAATCTTCTTGGTAATGTAAGTTATTATATTTCATAAAGTGTCATTCACTGTATTTATGGAATAATAAACTAATATATAAAGATTTTGTAGACCGGAAGAAAAGAATCAGTAAGACAAGGTTCTGTGAGAGTGCTTCAGGGAGGCCCCTCCCATTGTGCATTTTAAAAACTAATAAAGTTGTCTGTGTCTGGGTGTGATGGCGCACCCCTTTAATTCCAGCACTCAGAAGGCAGAGACAGGTGGATCTCTGTGAGTTCAAGGCCAGCCTGCTCTATAATAGCAAGTTCCTGGCCAACCAGAGCTACATAGTGAGACACTGTCTCAAAAAAACCAGCCAACCAAATGAAAATGTTTTGTAGACAAATAAAATATTGACAAAAAAAATTGACTAATTGACTAAGGCTGTATCAATGTTGTCGGAAACTGGAGAGTTAATATTCATCTGAGAACAACTACCTGGAATCCAGAACAGTCTGTTTAATGAGAGACCCTGATGGTTAAGAATCTGTAATAAGCCGTATCATATTGACTTTCCCAGCATGAACAGGGCTCAGTTAAGATGTTTGAGCATCTGGTTGAGTCTAATGAACTCAAACCTGTCATGAAAAACTATGGTCTCGTCCCTGAGGAAGACGTCACCTTTATCACGGAACTAATTAAGGGGCCGCCTGAGACACCAGCCAAAGACGATTCGGTAAGTTCTTACTCATGGTAGCTAGAGCCACTGGTACTTTCTGTCTGATCGGGTCTTCATTCTTTCAGAGGTAACACACTTGGCTGTTTTAGGAGTGCTAAGTGTCAAGATGTAAGTTACATGCATTTGTCCTCTAACACAAACAAGTGATTATTTTTCCCTAATCTTGAGTTTGTTAGACATTTTCCCCGCCCCCGAACGGTAGCTTGTGTCTGCAGCCTCGGGATGTAGAAGCAAGAGGATCAAAATGTGTGTGTATACATCTTGGCTGGAGACATGGCTCAGTAGTAGGAGGGCTTACTATGCAAGCATGAATATCTGAGTT
>JADRCD010228439.1:0-14976 GCA_019843815.1 Montemys delectorum | reverse complement strand
AAAAAAAATGATAACTTTGAGAATCCCAAAAGAAAACTACACATAAACTGGTAGAGCCTTTTATGAAAGCCAGCTGACTGGCCAGGGTAAGAGCAATCCCAGTACTCTGTCCTTCCTTCCGCATTCTGTCTCCCGGGCTGGGGAGTTTCCCCAAATGTCTTTTCCCTGTCACTACCTTATTATCCTCATTCTTGCTTCCTTCCCTTTTTTTTTTTTTTTTTAAATTTTATGCTTTAGTTCAGAAATGAGGGTAACTCAATTGCTGGGTGCAGCAACTAAAATCTAAATCCTCCAGTGGTGAATCCCGACGAATCCGCCATTTAAACCAGGAGACACTCATAGCTCATCTTGTCCTCATGCTATCCCTGTCCAAAAGGACCTAACTCTCTCCTGCTTCCTCTCTTCCTCCATCCAACCCAGAAGTCCCTCCTACTCTCCCAGTGATTGGCTCCTTTATTTATTAGGGGATTGGTTCACAAGAAGTCACCTTAGTATGTGACTCACTCCTTGTCTGCAGCCCCTCCCAGGAGAGCAGAATTAGCATCAACATACAAACAGAACCAGGCCATCCACAATACTTCCCTCTTTCAGTTCTAATAAAAAACAAAACCTTTCCTCAAATATAAATAGAGCACAACTATTACCATTTTGTAAGTATAAGATAGACCTAACACACAGTCCATCATTTATGTCATTAAGATAGAACATTGTCATCTATCCTAAATTAGAAGACTTATCATTCTACGCTTGACTTATGTCCTGGCTTTAGATAGTATGCCATCTGAAAACCCTCCTCTCAAATCTATTCTCTCAAAGTAAATAGCCTGGGCTGGTTATGAGACTATAAGTAGTTTTTCAATCCTGTCAGAAATCCAAGAATGACCAACATTAACTGAAAGTGTATAGGAAACCTAACACAGCTTTTAGAACTGAGACAAATTGTAGACAGCTGCCTACCTATGCGGCCCCAGTAAGTCAGGGAGATGGAGCATGTCATCAACCTTCTGGCCCAGGATCCTATGACAGACCTTAGAGATACAGAAATAGTAAGGACTAGCCTATTCTGTCTCTGCAGAACTAAGCTGTCTTAATCTGTAAATTGTGTCCTTTCAAAAACAGTACAGGTCTGCAGGAGAGACTGGCAACTTCTGCTCAGTAGTGACCTAGCCATAATGTACAGCCTCACCTGGAGGTATAGATTCTTAGCTGCTTCTTTGAATCCACGAATGAGAAGCTATTAGGAGCAGATTTGTCTCAACAACAAGTGAATAAACAACATTGAATGTCACATTCTATGGATTTCTGATGTTTTTGAGAACCATATATGGAAAGTAACCTGGAATGTTCTCCATTAACTACTCTCAGCTATTTCTAATTAAAATCTATGAAAATACCCTAACAATAATCTTAGAGCCATAAATTTGCTATTTGACTCTTAACTCACAGGTTTAATCATCTCAGATCAATTTATAATAACAGTAATAGAAGGACTGGGTCTAAGCCTTGTACTTTTAAATTTTTCATATCAATAGAAGAAATTTATACCAATGAAAACCTTGATTTTTGCATCAAAATAAATTTTGTACCAAAATAAGAAACTATGACTTCAACTTAGTAACAATTAAAAAGATTTCTTCCAAATGAGATTATGCAATCAATTCTAGCTATTCCTCCCTGTTCCAATTATGACCATTTCTACATTCCCTAGAAAGACAACCTATTAATAACTCTTTTCAGCCCCAAAGCCCAGGGAACTGGGTCGATGACTCTTCATAACTTCTTCAAGCTGAATATGGACGTTGAGATATTTTGAAGTGGGGGGGGGATAGGAGTGATTAGTATCGGATGTCTATGTCTTGACTGGATCTGCTGAAATTACAAGACATGAGGAGTTCAAGCAGGTCAGTTCAGCATGACTGATGAGGAGATTCACCTAGGCTGTATATTCTGTAATATACAAATCTCAAAACAAAATTTTAATACCATTAAGATATAGTTTTTGTTTGATTCTCTGGAATCTAGTCCTCTCTTCATCATATCTGATCCATATAACTTTGGAAGATGTGAAGACCCTAATCACCTTTTTTAAACACACAAAGACAAAACCTTTTTTCTCAAAATAGCATATCCTTCAGTCAACAACCAGGAAAGCTTGTATCCTGCCCTCTCTTCCAGAGGAATAATAAAACCACAGAACTCAAAATACACCCATTTTGAAAGTTAAAACAATCCAAAACAAAAGAAGTAAACTAAAAATACCATATGTGCCTATTCTAAGGCCTTGTCTATTTTGCTAAGCAGGATTAAAAACCCAAGATTCCCGTGGAACCCACATTAGACAGAATTTGAATATCCTGTGAGGTATATCAAGCAATCTTCATACCATCTTACTCTTCGGCTCTCTGCCTGGAGCCACAGACATATTTTATTAATACCTATATAGTATTTATCTGTTGATCTCTCTACCTGGAGCCACAGACATTAATAATTAATTCCTGATCAAAGCAGGCAAGGATTATCACTGCACTCTATACTTTGGAGTCAGTGACTAATTTTCCCTATCCTAGTTCTGAACCTCAGGTGAAATTCCCATGTGGTTTGGACAGAATCTGAATATAAATCTATCCTAAAAGCAAATATTCCCAATTTTAAATTCACAGTTCAATCCCTCTGCCCTAAAAAGTAAGTAACTTCATTCTTCTCCTGACTCAGCAGCCTGCCATTCCCCACAGCAGGGGACCTGAGGGCCTGCTCCATTTCAAATCCTGTGCTTGAGTCATGTGATTTGTCTAGTGCTTGCTACCTTTCTGTCATTTAAAATGAAACTTTAACTCTCAGGCTACTGATCTTAAATTTCTAGTGGATTCGCCTCCAACACGTTGGTTTGCCACCTGTTGTGGGAAATATTAAAAAATAAACTGGCACGTTCCCACACTTGTGCCAGCAACTCTCTGCCCCAGCAGCCTGCCTGGCTATGCACTGGTGGGCAATGGCCAACCTGTTTTTATCTTGTGGAGACTCTGACTTAGAACTCTACAATCTCTCCACCCTGCTTGCTAGGTTCCCACTGGCAGGTCATTACCACGCCAGCCCCATGCTTCAAAGCTCCCACGGCCTTTGTGGGGCACATCAGGCAAACCCACGCTTTGCTTCAGTACTTTTCTCTCTGGAACCCAGTTGAATCAATGCGAGAAGAAAAACACCCCACAAACTTAGTTCAGAAACAGTGGTAACTCAATCTCTGGGTGCGACAACTAAAACCCAATCTTGTAACCCTTAGCAAATCTGATTCCTCTGGTGGTGAATCCTGATGGATCCGCCATGATACCGGGAAACTTTAGCAGCCGCATCTTGCCCTTCTGCTAACCCCATTCCAAAAGCCTCTAGCTCTCTTTTCCTCCTTCTCTTCCTCTGTCCAACCAGAAGTCGCTTCCTTCCCTTTAAAATAACAACTCTATTCTTCTCTAATGAAAATATAATTACATTGCAAAGCATTTGGAAGATAGAAAAAACGATCCACAGCTCCACCACACTAACTTAACCACCAGATTTGAGTGTCTGCATCGTGTATTCAAGTTTCATACCCTTTGCCATATACATAGATGCTTGTTGCATTATTTATAGAATGCAATGACTATGTTAATACAGATACAAAGTATACATACACATTATTTGACAAAGCACTTAATGCGGTATACACACAGGCTCCCATTACACTCATTCAAGTTTACTTACTGGACACTGGGTAGCAGAGATGCTTAAATTTGACACAACTGAACTGGGTGTGTATGGTGGCACATGCCTTTAATCCCAAGGGAGGCAGAGACAGTAGGGTTTTTATGAGTTCAAAGCTAGCCTGGTCTGCATAGTGAGTTTCAGCTCAGCTAGGACTACATACAGAAACCTTGTCTCAAAAACAAACAAACATAAAACTTGACACAGCGCAAATAAATAAATGCAATATAACAAAAGAAAAAGTCAAACTCCTCTTTATGAGATAATTCCAAAAATTATAGCATTAGCTATAGAGTCATAGTTCTAAAAAGGAAAAGAACCTCTATATTCTCTCTGTTCCTGTGGAACCGTGAGTGGTTTTGTGGCTCTACTAGAGTGGTGGCCACCAGCTTTATCTACACCCTATCTGTTAAGTATGGCAAGACTAGCAACCATTGTGAACACGGGAGAGTGTGCTGATATATCAACCAAGAAGATGAAGGAATCCACAGGGACTCAAACTTTATATAATTAAAAAAAAAATTGAGAATCCAAGCATATTCAGTCCACTTGACATTTTAACCAAGGAGTTACCTTAGCATCACTGCCTGAGTCTAGCGGAGAACACTATTCCAAGAATCGCTATTGAGTTCCTAGTCCTCAGTCTGCTGCCAGCTAGCTGGGTTACTTTGGAGAAATGCCTAATATTTCTGGGCATCAGTTTATTTATGCATAAAATGAGAACCTAGGTGTTATGGTTTAAAGGAATGCCTTTGTATCATGCATCTTTACAAAGTGGAGGGTTTGTGACAGCCAACCTTGCCTGTCAACGTGATTGGATGGAGAAGCATCAAGTGGGTTAGTGAATCCTGGCACTGGCTGAGACTTGGGCAGCCTTTTCAGGGAGGATTAAGTAAAGCAGGAAGGAGCCCTAAACGTGTGCGGCACTATCTCAGAGGCTAGAGGCCAGGAAGGAATAAGAAGGGAAAAGAGAGAAAGCAAATCATGCAAGAAAGGCATTGTCTCTCTGTCTGATTCCTGGCCACCATGATATGACTCCCTCTCTCATCCTGGCCCAGCTGTGATGGGCTGACACCTCTGAAACTCTGACTAAGTAAGTCTTCCTTGCCTTCACACTCAGGTGTTTGTACACACCAACGGTTGACCCATGTGTTTACACTGGATGATCTTTGAGGAATTGGGTATTTCTGATAAAATCTTCAAAAACATGGAAGTAGGTCAAGTTTCCTAGTCTCTTGAAGAGTGTTTCCCTCTAAGAGATGGAGGCAGGGCCTTGGCACTTCTAACATAGGCCAGGAAAGAGAAAGGAGACAAGGAATTCACAACCTTTTAATTTTAAAACTCAGACAAGAGAAAATGTAAGGATTTTCCAACATATATCAAGGTCCTCCTACACACGAGGTTCTGTGCCAGCGCTGTGGTGAGAGCAGAAACAAGACTAAAAGGAAATATTTCAGGCCTGAGGACTCCCACAACCTGCCTTGCAAGCTTGGTACAACAGGAAGGACTTGGAAAGACTAGCCAGTCCCTATAGTGTTCAGCAATGAAAAAACACAAAGGTGAACTTTTAAAACACATTCGTTGCAAATGGAATTCCCAAATCTCCAAGTAGAGAACACTCTCGTGAAAATGAATGCTTTCTTATAGTACACGGCTATTTCTGTGTGTGCATAAGTCTATGTATGAGTGTGTATTATAATATGTACTGCTAGATATGTGTAGTTTTGTGCAAGTGCACATGTAGTTGTTCATGAATGTTTATGAGCAGATGTGTCCCTATATATGCATAATAAATTAACATGAGCTTATGTAAGTATGTATAGTTATACTTTTGTATACAGTGTGTGTCAGAGTGTATGTGTGTGTGTGTGTTTGTGTGTGTGTGTGTGTGTGTGAGTGTGTGTGTGTGTGTGTGTGTGTGTGTACATGAATAAGTGTTAGGGAATGAGGACTGAAAGCTCATCTTTGAAGGTGTGATTTGGATCATGTAGTTAATGGGTTGTTTTCAGAGGATCCCATCTTGCTGTGCTTTGATTTGCTCAATAAATCCTCCTTGGCTCACAGCTTCACAAAGCTTACTAGATTTGTTTGGTTTGGTTGCTTTTCTTTCTTGTTTTGCTGGCTATCTACCTTCTGAACAAACAAGCAGCTGGGTGAGGCCACAAGTGTAATGCCAGCTGTTATTACATAATTGCACGTGCCACCAGTCCATGGTAACAGTACCACGGACTCACAGCTCTCCTTCTCAGGACTGTAGAGAGGATCTCTTGAGAAATTCTCTATGCCACTCCTCACAGAGACCTACAGCTGGAACAAGGAGCAAGGGGCTGCTGGCAAGCAAGCTATCTTCATGTCTGTCTTCCCTGGGGAGAGAGAAGCTCAGCCTTGGTTACAGTCTCTAACCATAGTGACAATGTGAAAGTCCAAATTACAGTCTCTTCAATCTCTCTGTCTCACTACCCTGCAGTTATAACCAAATCCCTGAATAGTAACAATGTTTCCCTAAACTAAAAGCCAAAGAGAAATGGTTTTAATCCATTTATGCTTTAATCAGTGAGTCAGAAAGTGGCAATCCAGAGTTTATTGCAAACAGAACCAGCAATCTGTCATCTCCGTGACTCATTCTCTCTGTGGGGAAATTTTCTTCTGTGATACAATTCATCTCCTAAAAATATCCAGTATTGGCTGGCTGCACATTCACAGCTGGGTCTGGCTGCTCCCCTGACATTATTAGGGAACGCATACAAGAATCCTTCTAACTGAATCAGGGAGTAATTTAAAGCAATGTCTCTAGCCTGCCATTCAAGGAATTGATCGTCTTCTAAAGGTATGGGGAGATAATCTAAATAAACAATAAGCAAAATGAAAAGACAGTAACAAAGACAGTCAAAAAATGAGAAAACATCACTGTCCAGAATATATAATAGAAATATTACAGAGCACTAAACAAAGCAAACCAGCTGAAGGAAAGTGTGCACACAGCGGATCCACACACAGGAGATGTGTGGTCTGTAGACACTGAAAACGTTAACAGAACAGACGACTAGCCTGCCTGCTTATTTCTCTTTACTTCAATCCTAAATAATGCCAGCGGTAAAGCTGCCCTTCTTAACAGAGACCATCGTGTTTGCTGGTGCCCTCAACACCATTTGTAAGCTCCCTGCCACATAGGACAAAGTGTAGAAGAAATATAAATGAGTAAAACGCACAAGATAGCATCACTTTTGTTCATTAGACTAAACAAATTTCAAATGTCGATGACATCTAATAACAGCAAGGATGATGACAAATGTTAGCAATGTCATAAAATGTTGGTAAGAGTTGGGTTTTCACTCTATTGCTTGTCCAGTTGTAGTCTTTTCAGGCAATGGGCAATTTGGCCATGTTTCTACTATGCAAAATTGAAAATTACTTAGCACACAGTGCACATATGGTATCTGCATCCCATCCTCAAAGGAAGGTCTTTGCCCAGGTTATCTTCAGTGTGGGTGGGGCTGTCGATCATAGAGCCCCTCGCTCTCACCCATTCCTGGGAACTATCAGTGACAGGAACGACTCCTCTCAGGACTGTCTCAGGACTGAACCACTACAGCAGAACACCTGATAAGGCATTTCACTCACAGACAGTGGCAGCTGTAGAAAAGCTCAACTCAAGGGGGTGGAGAGATGGTTCCGTGGCTAACAGCACTTGCTGATCTTGCAGAGAATAAGGATGTGGGTGGGGGGATGGGTAGAGGGAGCAGGAAAATATCCCCCTAGCATCTCAGGTTTCTCTTCCTCTTCTCCAGAGGGACTTGCCTTCATGAATGCTTTCTTTGCCTATATATATCCATGTGTGTGGTAGAAGCTGTGCTTTATGTTCTGTAAAAGGATTTTGTGTCTGACCTCTTTCACTAACAAACTATATATAAATAATATCCACCTATATTTTGTCTTACAGGAGTAGTTTATTCATTTTCATTGTCACATAGAAATCTATACCACAATTTATCCATTCCAGTATTGATGTTTATTTAATTTATCAATCTATTTGATCTGTTTCCAAAGAGAGGGAATCAATGGGCTACGGACGGTCTCTCTGCAACTACAATAGATAATAGCAGTTTCCCAAGGAAATTGTGTCAATCTGTCTAGCTGTTAGTGTGCAAGAATGTCAGTTGCTTACTGTCTTCCCCAACATTTGACACCATCCTTTTCTTAGACTTCAGACAGATGTAGGTAGTAATGCTCACTGCGGTTTCAATTTGCCTTTCCCTCGAGGCTAGTGATGTTGAGTGGCACTTGGTTTCCTGTCTGGCCACACAGAGATCCTGTCACTGGCATGCACTTCAAGGTCTGTCCTGCATCACCTGCAGGGCAGTAGGCTTCTTTTTAACTTGAAGGGACACCTTCTATGTCTGGAAAGTGTACTTTCTTTTTGGTTCAGTTGTCAATACATCCTGTGGTTTTCCATTTTTAGCTTTCCAATAACAATCTGATAAACAGAATTTTTCTATTTTAATATAATCCAATCTGCTAACCCATGACCTTTTGACACACACTCCTGTGGCCCCTTTGAAAAGTCTTTGTCCCCTTCAAAACTGTGCAGACTTCGTCGTTCATCATTGTCTGGAAGCCCTATCATTTTCTCTTTTACATTTAGATCTATGATCTCCCTGGAGGTGACTTGGAGGTTAATGTGACACAGGACTGATCATCAAATTAATTTCTTATATGAAGAGGCAACTGATCTAGCACCAACTGTTTAGACAAAATATTTTCCTCTGTTACTTTTTAGTAGAATCTTTCTCATAAACTGAATGTCCGTCATATGTGAGCAGGTCTTTTTCTAGACTCTATTATGTTTGGCTGGTTTGTTTGTTCTTATATAGTTATTGCTACTTTATAATATTTATAGCTGATATTATATGTCTTCTTATTGTAACATGGTATTTCATTTTAAATGCTATTTTTCTCTGTCAAGAGATAATGCTATTAAGATCTTTAAGGTAGTACTATTATGCTTAATTTCTTTATTTCCATATGTTATTTAGAATCAACTTCCAGTTTACCTATACATACAATGAGGCTTTCATGAAAAATGGACTTAACCTACAAGCCAATTTGAGGAGAATTCATATTTTACAACAATGAGTTTTTCAATCACAAATATGATAATATATCAATTTATTTCATTGTACTGTTTCAGAAGCCTTTTTGTTAGGTTTCAATCTAATTGTTTGCTATTTTATAATGTCATTAAAATGATTAACTAAGTTTCACTTTCAAATTGTTGCTAAAATATAGACATGGAGTTGGATATTTTATAGCCAGTAATCTTATCAAATTCACTAACAAATTGTAATGGCTACCCATAGGTATTTTGAGATTTGCTAGATAACCGGGTTATCAACAAACAATAACATTGTTTCTCATATTTAAAAACAATTCTTCTCTAATACAATATATCTCGACTGCAGCTTCCCCTCCCAGCATGCCCCCACTTTCACCAAATCTACTCCTCCTCCATTTCCTTTCAGAATAAAGCAGGTCCTCAGTCATATTAACTGAACACAACATTAAAAAGTTACAATAAGACTAGGCAGAAATTCTCATATCAAGGCTGGAAGAAGAAGGTCCTAAGAAAAGGCAAAAGAGTCAGAGACACATCCACTCCCACAAGAACATATAGCTATACAACTATAATATATACTCAGAGGACCTGAGTCAGACCTGTACAGATTCTATAATTGCCTCTTCAGTCTCTGTAAGTCCATATGAGCCCTGCTTAGTTGGTTCTGTGGGTCATGTTCTCTTGGTGTCCTCAACTACTCTGACTCCTAGAATCCTTTACTCTCCTCTTCCATGAATTCCTCAAACTCCACCTCTCCTTATCTTGTAAAACCTGTCTTACATAAGCTAAGGGTCTTTGATGAAAATCTGATAACATAGGTGATGATGAGTCTCTGCTTATTCTTACTTGCAAGTGAAATTTCGTATTTTACTATTAGATGGAATGTTAGAATGTTTGCTACACAATTTCTATAAATACTTTCTATCAGATTAAGGATATAACTTCCTGTTCCCAGTATTTTCCATGATTTAATATGATTTTTCTAATAAATACTTTCTGTTTCTCTTCAATCATGTTTTTTTCCATTTTTCTTCTATGATATATTACAGTGATTGATACTCAATTATTCATCTAATTTTACATCTTTGGAATGTGGTCAACTTGGTCATAAAGTAATCCTTCTTTTATATGTCTAGTTTGCTAATGTTTTGTTTAGCAACCTGTATCTCTATTCACAGGAGCTTACCTATAATTTTCTTAGAATGTTTTTGTTATTGCAAGTTAGAAAGCATATCTTGTTTTTGTATTTTAGAGGGAAGGTTTGTTTATGAAAGTGTTCCTTTTCCCCTAAATATTTGGAAGAATTCTTTAGTTATGCTATCTGGGCCTGGAGTATTGTAGAAAGGGATTTAGATTTCTAAAGTAAGCTTTCTAGGTCTTGTGTATGGCTTTTGTTGTTTGTTATATTTCTAAGGAAATTATTCCATTGCATTTCAACTTTTATGTTTATTTGCATGAACAGTGTATGTTAACGCTCTTAATTTTTAAAATTCAGTGTATCTACATTTGCTCCCATTTCATGCAGCAATGTTTGCCTCTTCCTGGTCTCTTATCATTATCAAGGATCACCAGCCCTAGTACATTGCTCCCCAAACCAACTACTAACTGTTAGTTTTCTGCGTCTCATTTCATCTGTTGCACATTTGCTTTCTATCTCAATCTGTGTTCATACACTGACGGGGAACTTTGTTTTGCTCATTTCTCAGTGTTGTGGACAGAACCCAAGGTTTCCTACAAGATAGCTGCAGGCTAGGTGATAAGATACTATGACCAAATCAACTTATAGAAAGAAGGAGTTTATTGGGAGTTTACAGTTTCAAAGGGTAAATCCATGAGCATCAAGGCACGGACCATGAAAGGAGGTAGTCAGGGATGGGGCTATGGCAGTAGCTATGAGCTTACATCTTGATCTACAAGCACAAGGCAGAGAAAGTCACACTGGTAATGATATGGGATTTTTGAAACTTTAAAGCCCACCCCTAGGGGCACTCCTCCTCCAACAAGGCCATACCTCCTAAACCTTCCCAAACAGTTCTAACAACTAGGGACTAAGCATTCAAATCTACAGGTCTATGGAGACCGTGCTCATTCAATCTACCACACTAGTCAAGTCTTCTCCCACAGTACTAAATCCTCATTTCTGGTTTTTCAACTTCATTGATTTTCCCCCTCTTTTTTCTTTCCTAGCTTAGGCACTTAAGACTCTTAAAGAATGGTTTTAAGTATAACCTAGCACTTTTAATCAAATTGTTATCGTACAACTTCAAATTATTTTCACTCATCTTTTAACATATTTTAAGAATTAATACATAAAAGTCTGAAATGTTCATATATTAGCTTTTAACTAATGGATTAATGCTGCTATACTCATCAACTATACAGCATTTGCATTTAAATCCCGTGGAATATGTTAAAGTTTCATAGTCCAGCATATGGTCAGTTTTGGCAACTGTGCCATGTGCAGTGCTGTATGCATAAGCATCTCTTGGTCAGTGGTTCTCAACCTTCCTAATGCTGTGACCCTTTAAGACAGTTCCTCATGTTGTGGGGACCCTTCAACCATAAAATTATTTTTATTGCTACCTCATAACTTTAATTTCCTACTGTTATGAATCATAATGTAAGTATCTGATATGCAGTTTATCTGATATGTAACACCTGTGAAAGGCTCGTTCAACCCCCTTAGGGTTAAGGATCCACAAGTTGAGAACCATTGGTCTAAACTATGATACTCAAATCTTCAGGCTCATTAATCTATTTGGCTATGAGTCAAAATATCTACTATTATTTCAGATTTTCTAATTATCCATTTTGTTCTATTAAAAATTGTCTTACATATTACAAGGGGCATATGAATTTATGTTTGTGGAATTTTGGTTTGAAACGATCATTTTATTATGAAGTCTACTTTCCTAAATTGGTAGCTTGTTGCCTCGATGCCTACTTAATCTGATA
Source organism: Montemys delectorum (assembly GCA_019843815.1). NCBI lineage: Eukaryota > Metazoa > Chordata > Mammalia > Rodentia > Muridae > Montemys > Montemys delectorum. The sequence goes on along the minus strand of JADRCD010228439.1, from coordinate 3,173 downwards.
CAAATGTAAATATGAGTTTCTTGTGCTGAATATTTGCATGCTCTGATATTGTCCACTCTCCTGTTTTCAACTTTTCTGAGTTATTTTACTTTACATCACAGACTTCTATAACACATAGTTGAAATTTGTCCTTTTTTTAGTTTGTTTAGCCTTATACAGGCCAACAAACTTTGTCTACTTGATTTTTATTAATTTATGCATGACATAATTAATATGTATAATTAAACTTATTAGCTTATTTCTTTTATGACTGCCCCATCTATTTTGTGTTTCAACTTTCTTTATGTTCTTTTAAACCACTAATTTATATTGTTTTTATTATCTCATTTCTTTTCTGTTAACTATTTTTAGTCATAGATTTTCATTATGTTTTTTGTGGTTACCATAGGGATTTCAACATCCATCTATGACTTAATAATGTCTAATGAACCACATTTTCTTTTCAACTTCCTGCTCCAAATAAGGCTATTGGGCATTTACAACTGCACTTAACACATTCCTACTATCTTCTGATTCATCATCCTATTAGTTTAGGGTCCCTCAGTCTTTATTATCTAAACCATTGTTATATAATCCTTTGAGCTCTTAATTTCACTTACCATAGTTTCTATTTGTAGATATTCCACTTGATTTATGTTCTAATTTTCTCACTTAATTTTCTAATTGAGTGTTCTAGGTACAATTATTTAAAAGCCATGCCTAATTATTGCAGCATCTGATTGCTTGAGAAATTTTATATTGGTTTCAATAATTTTGTCTATAAGTATACCAGAAGAAAATATATTTGATTTCAGGGCATTTTCAATTTAAAAAATAAATAAATAAATAAATAAATAAATAAAAATAAAAACCCTTGGGGAGCGTGAACCAACAGAAAGTTAAGATGAGCAGCTTAACCTGCCCAATCAGAAATTGAGAGGCCTGAAGCTGGGTTCCGGTCTTTTCAGAGCTATCTATCTCCTGTGGTGAAGTGATTTTAGGGTCCCAATTAAGAGCCTGGAATGTTGCAGTCTGGATCCTAAATGACTGGTTGTGTCTAAGCTCCAACTTTTGCTCTTGATGCTGCCTGAAACTGTAGGAAGCTTTGATGAGGTCCTCAGCCTCTCAGGCTGGTGCCTCGAAGAAGAAAACTAGTCCAAAAGTCACCAAGTTGCATTAACCAGTCCCAGCCATGTCGTCACTATAGAAGTAACTGCAGAATTCCGCGCTGGTCTGTCTCTAACCACTCTCCTCTCCTCTCCTCTTGGCTCCTTTCCTTCCCCCTCCTCCCCTCCCCTCTCCTTTCCCTAATTTTATTGCTCTTTGTCCTCATTCTTTCTCTCCTTCTTTCTTTTTTATTTTTCTCTCTTTCTAAGGCAGTGTTTGTGTATAGTATAAGCTGTTTGGGGCCCTGCCATTATGGATACCAGGCTGCCCTCAGATTTATAGTTATCCTCTCAGTTTTGTCCTCCCAAGTGCTAAGATTACATGTGAACACTGCCAAGCTTGCTGTTTGACTAGCAATCTCTTCATCCTAAAATTCTGATAATTAATCATGTTTCCTTTGAGCTCAAGTTAAATGGTTCCCCCTAAATCGGCCCAAGTTCCTATTTCTCTAAGAATCAATTGTGAAGTATTATTTGGTTAATTTGGCTAAGATTTTTAATCATGACCTATTACAGTGGAAATAATATCATCCGTGAAGCCAGACAATGAGCCTGAGGCCACAGGTGGTTTAGGTAAAAACTGTACCAAGTGAATGGTGCCTATTCTAGAAAGAAAAGTGGTAACAGCATATACAACAAACGTTTGTTAAGCGCAGCTGCAATGATGGCCAATGCTCTACTTAGAGCATCCTAGCAGTTGCTTTGTGCTCATTCACATTTAAAGGAACATTTTTGTTAATAAGGCAGATAATTATTCCCTTAACTAAATTATTAGCAAAACATGCACCCCCTCTGTCTCTCTCTGTCTCTCTGTTTCTCTTTCTCTCTCTCGCACATACACACACATACACAATTAAAAATAACAAAAACAAACCTTAAGCTTTATATTAAAAAAAAAAACACGCATCCCATTGACTCACACTTTTCTATCACTTTGCATATGAGTTTGATAGAAGCTTGAGTCAGATAGAAAAAAGAAAGCATGCTGTTGATTATCTTGGTCCCTTGGGGCTACAAAGATACCAGTGATGGTGTGCACGATAAACAGACAGAAAATATTGCTCCCAATTCTGGAGTCCAGGAAGTCCACTAATCATGTTCTGGAGGACTTCCTGTCTGCAGAGGGCTCACTTCCTCACCCTCAGCCATCTTCATATTGTGGCATCACCGCAGAAGGAAGTAAGGAGCTTGGTGAGCTCTCCTTCCGTAAGGATCTTAGCCCCCTTTATGAGGCTGCTGTCTGTCTTCATGATCTCGTTCCTTCCCAAATGCCCCGCCCTTCTGCATCACCACTTTGGAGGTAAGAATTTCCATATAGAAAGAACTTCAGCAGGGGATCGAGCATTTAGTGCATAATATCAGTTGAGATGCGGCTGTTGGGAAATAAAGGACTATAGTGACCACATACCAAACAGGGACACTGTCATAGAAGGCCTAATGCTCTTTTATCAGCAAGAAAATAAAACACTATGAATCAAAGTGACTAATAAGATAAATTCTGAACCAATTCAAGACAGTCTAAAAGATTTTTCTAGCTTGGCCCCAAGGTGAGTCGTAAGTAAACTGGCGTTTTTGTTTTTGTTTTTGTTTTTGTTTTCCAAGGGGGGAGCCTATGTGTATGCTCAGCTTCCCAGCTACTATTCATGTGTCTGCAGGGAAGAAGACATCTGCTTATTTTAGTTCCCTCACGTCCCTTCATGTTTCCACATCTCCAACCTCACTGTCAGATTCTAAGGCCCATCCCCGCAAACTGCAAGCAGGGGCTTCCACCACCACCTTCATAATGGGTTTGTTTGTGCTGCCACTTGCCTTAAAACACTACTCTGAGTTGCTGGCTTGCATTCCTGCCCGAACCAGACAGAACCTCCGCAAGGCGGCCACCTTTAGCACACAGAGAGAGCAGCAGTGCCACCTACTGAACCACGAGAGGCAGAACTGTCTCTGCAGCCAGTTCCAGACAGCTCCTGTCACTCAATCTGGCAGGACCCCTGTACTTGGCAACAGAATTGAGAAACCACCTTTGTACAG
>JADRCD010228434.1:0-15546 GCA_019843815.1 Montemys delectorum | reverse complement strand
CCCCCCCCCCCATCATCTGGTTATCTCTAGTGCTACCTGCCCTTGCTAAATCTGACTGGAGCCTGTCCTTCTGGTGATCTGTTGTGTCAGAACTCCTCAAAGTCAAGCTGTCTCTGTGATTCTGTGATTCTGGGATCCTGTGATCCTGGGCTTGTTAGAGCTCCTCGGAGTGGAGCTTCCTCTGGGTGTTGTGGGACTGGCTGCAGAGCTTGTGCCCAAGATCTGCTCAGGACACCAGCCCAGAGACTAGAAGGAACCCAGAGCCACTCTGCTGGCTGAGTTCCTGTGTACCTGGTCCCGCTGGTCCCAGTTACTCCCAGTGTCGGGACAGATGTTGGTTCCTCCTCACCTCTGATCCTGGGTGTGTTATAGCGCCTGAGAGTGGAACTTCCTCTAGGTGTTGTGGGACTGGCTGCAGAGCTTGCACCCAAGGTCTGCTCCGTGAATCATATTTTTGTTCAGTGAATCCAACATTAACTCTGCTACCTTCCCACTAGCCAGTTAGTGTTTGTATTATCAGATTGTCGGTTTGTGATACCATAGTGACTGTACTCTGGTAATCCTGATTTCACTTAATAGTGGATCCAAAGCATAAGAGTAGTGCTGTGGAAAACTTGTATATTCCAAAGAGAAGCCAGAGCTCACTATCATTAAATCAAAAAATGTACGTTTTTTGACTTAATAGGAAAATTGGAAAACTTATGTCTGAAGGTTGTTAAAATTTATATTATTGGTAATCTCATACAATGTCTAATTTACAAATTAATCTGGTTATCTATAATATGAAAATTTATGATATTATTGATAATCTCATAATAGTGTATAATTTACAAATTAATCTTTATCATGAGTTTATATGTATAATAGAAAAAAACTTCCATAGTATTTGTAGAATTCAGCAATATCTGTGCTCTTGGATGTCCACCAGAGATTTTTGGAAGCTATTCCCCAAGTGTAAAGGGATGTGTCATAGAGCTGCATGGTATTGTGACATGGCTGTGGTCAGGAATACTATACAGGAATTCTACATGGAATTCCTCACTGCTTCTCCAGTTTAAGTGGCAACCCAATCACAACACTTTATGATGAAGATTTTGGGTGAATTCTAACCTAACTTTTTTGCCATTGTAAATACAGCCTCAAATTTTAAATATGTGAAAAATAAATAAGTGGTCTTGTCAGGCTTCTGATTATGGTCAATAGCAGACATGCTGTGGTAGATGTCAGACATTAGAACCTCAGATGAAAACATCTCCGTGGTGATCTTATGCTGTCATCATTTAAGCATGCATTTCTAAATTTATACAGTGTGTCCCCACACGTGAGTCTGAATGATCTTTAATGAATTTGGGAGGCTCTTTCACAATCTTGGGTCTCTTATTTTTGTGTTCCAAAATGAACAGGCAGTCTGTGAAGCAGAGCCAAATGTGACTGCACCTTGAATGATGCCTCAGGCAAATGTGAGGGACCTTGGCTTTGCAAATTCAAGGCTCCATATATTTAGGATATTAAATGTTAATATCTTTGCCCCCCTACAAGTAACCATATACTCTCAGCATGTAAGTCTCCAATTTCATATCTCAGACTCTCAGTATATATCATAGAGCCAGACACAAAACAAACACTTAAATTTAGAAGAAACTAGATATGACAGTGCCCCTATGCTCATACAAAAGAATCATTTTTTCTATTTCTTAACGATGAGAGTAGACACAAAGAGACAAATGTTCAATGGACCATGTAGGGTTAGAAGTATCCACTGTATAGACCCTAGACCGGTGGTAGGAAGGGAGGTCCCACCATCCTCAATTTAGCCTTTGTCAAAGGGCAGAAGGGTAGAGAGCCTGCACACTTGGTAAAAGCAGTGATGTGCTTCCAAGTGCAAAGCAATGCTCGTTCCTCCTGTTAGGATTTTAGGAAAGACACATCCACCCAGTCATCTGAATAAACCTCAGCTGGATGCCATCACCTCTTTATGGGCCACATGCTTTTGATAATTCTTGGAAGAGAGTGGGTCACACTGCGATGACAATCTGTAACTTCTCTGAGCAGCTGGAGTTTGGCTCCTCTGGCAATGGACCACTTCTAAGCCAGGTAAGGATTTTATTTTCATTTTCATCAGTCTCATAAAACCTCATATTTAAAGGACATTTAAGGACATAGGAGGCACAATGGGGCATCATTCCTGAAATGAGATATCTGAGCTGGCAACGATGGGCGTCTTTGTCACATGCTTGGGACGGTATAATTATAATATAGACTATGCCTCCTTTTCAGGAATTGAGAATTTATTTACAGATCTGGTACCATCGCATAGTTTCTGAGTGACCTTGGGTTGCTTAAGCTTCTCTAAGCTTCAGTTTTTACAGAAATGAGACATCATGCTCTAAATAGGGATTTCTGTAAGGGATCTCTCATTTCTTATGATAATATTTCTTTAAGTTCAGAGGGATCTCTCTCTCTTCCTTTGTTAGCTTATAGCTTGTGACACATCCTGCATCCAGGGTACACTTACTCACCTGTGAGTATAAGCATGTGTGTTAGTGTCATCCAGCCTCTGCACCTTGCACTGGGAACAATGTTCTTTTTATTTATTTGAAGTCCCATGAATGTATATGATGGATTTCATTTGCAGTCCTCACCAAACCTTATCGTCCCTCCCACCTGTCACTATGCTAACACTTCTCTTTTCTTCCTAACAAGTTTCAAGCTGGGAAGCTTCCTATGGGGAACAGAATATTTTTTTTTTTTTTGCTGGAATGGGCAGGGAAGTCCCACATCTTTCTCAGAAGAGCCCCCCTCTCTGTTGTAGCGAGTTAGTTCTAAGGCAAACTCACAACCTTCCAAGGTTTGACTGACTTCTCATTGGCTTCTGTCAGAACACAGTGAAATCGACAGCCAGTTTGGGCATCATAGGGAAAGACTACATTCCCTGCCCCCTTTTAACTTATTATTGATGCTTTGTGATTTTCATATCCTGCACTCCAATCCTACTCATTTTCCTGCCCTTTATATCTGTTCTCTTCCCTTTAAACCTCCTCTCCAAAAGAAAACAAAAAAGAAAAAAAAAGAAAAACAAAACAAAACAAAACAACAACAATAACAACAAAACCCCATCTGGCCACCATGGAAGCTGCTGCACGTGTGTCACAGTATGTCACACAGCATACTCTTTTGCTCAAAGAGATTTCTTAGCAGATGTTGATTGCAACGAGTCATTGGTCTGGTTCAAGGCCTCTGGCTTCTGCTACCTATCCATACTGGATTCTCACCAGGAGTCATCTTCTGTGTCATGGAGGTCCTGCAGCTTTGGATCATGTGCTCAGGCAGTCTATAGATAGGGTAGATGTTGGGCTGGGTCAACTCAGAGTCTTGCATCTGGACTTGGGTAGAAGCTGAGTTGTTCAGTCCAGGGAAAGGGAAGAGATAGCTCTCCTGTCTGAGGCAGCTGGCAAAGGAGACTGGCTCTCCTATCCTGACACTTTTGGGGCTAGCTCTCCTGAACCCACACCACCAGATGTATTGTGCTTTTCAGGTAAGATGCAGGGGCGGCTCTCCAGAGTGCTGTGCCCAGTGAGGGCCCTTGGATGTTAAGATGGCCCCAGACAGTCCCTTAGACTAGAGTCATCCTCATAGTCTTTGGTGATAACAGAGATCACGGACATTGACACAGACCCCCCACTGGTGCAGAGCCATGCCCATGGCCTTTGGAAGCTGCCTCAGGTGGCAGTACAGGTTTTTCATATCAGGCTGTTTCTCACCACCCTCTCTTCTAGTGCACAAACCATTTGGCTTCTCCTTCTCTGCCATCTCTCCACCACATACTTTCCCATCATAGTGGCAGGCAGGCCTCTGAACATTTTCTACCTGATGCACCGTGAGGTAGCAGGCTGACCTCTCCATTTCTTCAACAAGACAAATTCATGGCAATTAACCCACTGAGAGGTTTTGCTGTTACCTCAAGATTGGATAACTCATGTCTTTGGGTAGATTCGGCTAGTTCTTATATCCGGCCTTAGCCCCGTGTTACTCAGATGTACATACCTTCTCTGGCCTGGCCTAAGCAAAACGATGACATGCTGCCCTCCCCCTTGCTTTCTGTGGATTTCTTAGTTAGAAATCCCAACAGTGGTATAAGGTATTTACTATTCCTTGTGTCATAGACCTCAGCGGGAAGTCTCTCCTGAGATTTTGGTTCCCTTGAAGAGGTTCTGTGGAGATCACTGCAAGCGAGGGATCAAGCAGGGTAAGCTTTGATTACGCCATGGCTTTCTCAGTCCCTTGGCTACTGGGAAACATGCATGTGCATAGTTTCCCGGCGCTGCCCTAGAGCTTGACGGAAGCTGGTGTGATCTGAAGCCCCTTTACCTTCAAGGCAGATCCACAAACTTTCAAAGCTACTGATATGACGTTGTCATTTGCTTCTCTCAGAATTTCCCCAGTGATAGATACAACCTTTGCAAGGAAGCTTCAAGTTCATATGAAGTCAGTGTATAAGAATGGTGTGTGTGTGTGTGTGTGTGTGTGTGTGTGTGTGTGTGTGTGTACTTTGAGGTTACTTCCAGAAAAGAATTCTCCCTGCTCAGAGTGGCATGCCTGTTACTTTAGGGAGAAGCAAAGAGACTTAGCAACATTCTTGAATGCTCCCAGACCGTACAGAAGGTATGCATTCAGACAGCCTTTACTGTGTCTCCGTTCAGTGGAAACAATCCGTATGCAGCCTTTACTGTGTCTCCGTTCAGTGGAAACAATCCGTATGCAGCCTTTACTGTGTCTCCGTTCAGTGGAAACAATCCGTGCACACCACACTCGGTTCTAACGCTTGACTCTGCCTGGATGCCTTTCAAGCATGGTCCAGCGATGGTCGATGAATGGAAGACCTCTCCTGTGTGGTAGCTTTCCCCTGGGAGTTTTGACATACATTCTTTCAAGAGCGGAATAGCAGGATCGTGACCTGGCAGCTTGAGAAGGCTGAAATTCAGCATCGCAAACTCCCTGAGTGCTTTTATTTCGTATTCTCCCCCACCAAAAGAGTATTGAGAACAGAAAAATGGCATTTGGATTTTATAAAACACAACAGATCAAGTCCTTCTTGTGGTTTCACCCTGGAGCCTGGCATGGAGAGCCATTCTAACAGATATTTTTCAAAAATCATTAGGCTCACCAGAATTCAAGCTGGCTCATGACATTTGGATGGGATCCATTGTTTCAAAGCTAATGCTTTCTACCCCCCAGTGGTTTCTGGCCCTCCATCCTGCATTCTGCATCATGGATTTAGGAAAACACAAGTATTTGCCCACTGAGGACATAGTCAGGGTTCTATGCTCACAGACTTCTGGGTAAGCACAGCCCCTTGAGTAGAGATCGGAGGCACAGTCAATGCACAGCTCACCTTCAGGGAGGCCCTGTGATATTTATAATATCTGATTTCTGCCAGCTCCTCCTTTTGAGCCTTGTTGGTCTTTTTTCTTCATGACACATTATTTTCACATGTGACCTAGGTAAAGTCTTTGTAGAAAGGTTAAAATAGTGATTATTAAAACCAGACTTTATCTAGGAGACTTTTACACCTCTCTCTCTCTCTCTCTCTCTCTCTCTCTCTCTCTCTCTCTCTCTCTCTCTCTTTCAAGACAGGGTTTCTCTGTGGCTCAGGTTGTCCTAGAACTCACTATGTAAATCAGGAAGGCCTTGAACTCAGAGATCTGCCTGCCTCCCCCTTCCAAGTACTGGGATTAAAGGCACGTGTCTCTTAGCTCCTTGAAACTTTTGTTTAATGTTTGTGGATTGTGGCGTACGTTTGCATAATTAATTAGTAAAGACATTGTTATTTCACTAGGGTTGTGCATTAGTTTCTTATTGCTCCTGTAACAAATTTTACACATATAACATTAAATGTAGCACAGATTTATTATTGCTTCATTCTGGGGGTCAGGGCTCTGAGACGGCCTCACTGGCCACAGTGACAGTGCCCACAGAGCCTCTTCTGGAGTGCACAGAGTCCAGTTCCTTTGGGCTTAGAGCACAGAGTGAAGTGGAAATGGAACAGTTCTTTGGAAAGTCAGTTGGGTGGTGTTTTGCTAGGGCAAACACCTGAAGGAAGGTTTTGTTAAAATGGACACCAATGTAAAAGGCCAAGGCAAACTCATGAAGGAACGTTTCACTGAAGGAGACACAGGAGAGAGGATGTTCTGCTAAAGAAAGCACATAAAGACACCCGAAGAGTTCTTTGCTAACAGCATGCATGTATTGGTCTGCCTTACACTGTGTAGTTGAGCTACTTTGTCAGGATTCCATAGAAGAAACGCACCAAAAAAATTGGTGATGTGCTGCAGTTTCTTGCCACTTCCAAGAACTCGGGTGGATTGGATGCACACGTTAAGATAAGACCTTTGCTGAGGACACTCGATGTTTGGGGAATATAAATAGGACTTGATGAAATGACGGAGAGAGAGAGCTTAGCTTGCTGGTACTGCTAGCCGTGCAACACTTATGGGCCTTGCGTCTTCACTAATCATTGCTTTCCTGAGAGAGGCACAGCTGAGCACTTCTCTTGGTGTTGCTGCTGGCCCCCGCTGCTGACTCGAGCTTAGGCTGAGGCCTGGCTGTCTCTGCTAGATTGTGTTACTGCTGTTGCTAACCAAACTCTACGGAACTTGGTTGCTGGCGTATCCATGAAGCGTTTGCGAGCGGGTCGAGCTGCCCTTGCCTGCTGACCTGTGAACCGAACGCTGATCTCCAGACAACACAGATGGGAGATGCTCCAAAGAATCTTTCTAAACAGGTCCACTTCCCTCATATCCATATGCTTTCTTTCCCACACTACCTCTGGTGGGTGGTGGGCTACAAGAGAGGTTAAAGCATTTAAGAACCATCATTAAAAATGAAGATTGAAAAAATTAAAGTTACAACTAAATCACTCGTCTCTGAAAACCGAGGAAATTCTCATCTATTTCAAGATTGAGACAAATTTCACCTGCAAAGTCCACCTGCCATCAAACTTACCACACTGACAAATTCTAGAGCAGGTGAGTGTGAGGTATCTTTGTGAGGAAGATTTGCATTATTTTTTCTGAAAACCCGTGGTGTTTTCAGAACAGTTCCCACATCTACATCAATCCCTGGATTCTCAGGAATTACCTAGCAGTCACTGCTAGATGGTTAGCTTCATCTAATTTCGTCTAAACTCATTTCCCAAATATGACACAATGTAGCAGGCTTTTTCCCCCTCTCTCACAGCCACAAGGGCTTGTCCTTATGCTCTACTTTCCTTACCAAGACAGGCTCTGTCCACTCAGACTGCAAACCAACACAAACCCGTTCTCTTCTGGTTACCTCTTGTCACAAGTTGCCATGGAAAAAGGAATGAATATTGTACTGGCTGGTTCTGTGTGCCAACTTGACACAGGCTGGAGTTATCACAGAGAAGGGAGCCTCCCTTGAGGAAATGCCTCCATGAGATCCAGCTGTAAGGCATTTTCTCAATTAGTGATCAGGTGGGAGGACCCAGCCCCTTGTGGGTGGTGCTATCCCTGGGCTGGAAGTCTTGGGTTCTATAAGAAAGCAAGCTGAACAAGCCAGGGGAAGCAAGTCAGTAAGTGACATTCCTTCATCGCCTCTGCATCAGCTCCTGCTTCCTGACCTGCTTGAGTTCCAGTCCTGACTTCCTTTGGTGATAAACAGCAATGTGGAAGTAAGCTGAATAAACCCTTTCCTCCCCAGCTTGCTTCTTGGCCACGATGTTTGTGCAGGAATAGAAACCCTGACCAAGACAAATACACTGAGGCTATTGAGAAGAACTGCTTCAGAGGCCAGGAGTGGGGACTCTCTGATAGTAACTGGACTTAGGGTATGAGAAACCAGTAAGAACTAGCATGATCTTTGCCTTGTCTCTTGTTTGTAATCTCTGGGAATCTATTGAATGCATGTAGGAGAAGGTAGTAGATATGGTTACGACACTCAAAGAGCCTAAATTTCATCCGTGTGGTTCTGCCTACACCCCTCTGGGTTGGAAACCAGACATATAGCTTATCTGTCTTCCATCCTCACTCCCCCCTTTGCCTTATTTGTATTTTTTGATGTCATCTCTCAATAAACTACGGCATGGAAGTTCTATCTCAGGTTCTGCATCTAAACTGAGATGTGGCTAGAAAGTATTCTAAAGTACGATTAATTTCCACTCAACAGAGCCTCTGCATTGTAAGGTAGCTTTAGTAACAGTCAGGTGACTGATTATTCAATAGAGAATGACCAAAACTCTCAACTGGCTTTTTCTACTGAGTGTACATAAAAAACTTGAAAAAAAAACCTGAAGAAACTAATCTTAAAAAGCAATATGTGTAGCAAAGAAGTGGATCTGTAGAAAGCCAGGACACGAATGCAGAGAGACATAATAAACTGAAATATTTAGGGCAATTCTTCTGGAATAACTGTAATTTTTCACAAAACATTTTTTTCCTTCTTATGAGGTTTTCTGCTGCTCTCTTATTACAACCAGTAACTATAAAAGGACTCAACTGTACTTTCTTTCTTTCTTTTTTTTTGAAGTTAATCTTTATTTGTAACGGCAAATAAGACTCATGCTCTATTTTAAAGTTAATAGGAAGTAAACAAGCTTGCCCCCTTGAATTCTGTTAACATTCTTGTGTCTAGCAATGTGATTAGGTAAAAGTCTATTTAGGGTTTGAATGTTACCATTCTTATTTTTCTGTATGGATATAAAATGCCTAATTGATGTATTACATTTTGCCTCAATAGACTAAATCTTATAAACAAAGCTTTATTTATAGAGAATTGACTAAGGCAGAGTCTCTGGAAGGTTAAAAGTTATCGGGCCTTGACCTTTGAACAGGGTTTTGTTTATAGCCATAACCAGAGAAAGCCAAAATGAGGGAAAAATTAATAAGCATATTAATAGCTTCCAGAAGATGTTAACTTGCAGAGCGAGGAGGCTTGGATACAAGGGCGAGTATCTGGTCCCTCTTGGATGGTTCCTGGACATACATGGGCATCAGCAAACACATACTTGTCTTTTATCCTCTGAGAACAAAGGCAGCCTTTTGTATGTGCCACCTTCAGTGGGATACTGGTACCAGTTAGCCTGCTGCGTGATGTTCAGCATTTTTGAATAAATTCTTCTCTAACCACCAAGTTGCAGTGTTTTAATAAGTAGCAGGCTCAGAGCAGAAGAAGAGACACTTGGGGAAAGGCAGGGCTGCTCACAATGAGAAGGCTGCAAAGAAACTTAAGATCCTCTATATCTGTGGTTCTTAACCTGGGAGCTGTGACCCCTTTGAGGGTTGAATGACCCTTTCATAGGGTCGCCAAAGATCATTGGAAAACACATGCATTTACATTATAACTCATTAAAATAGCAAAATTATAGTTATAAAGTAGCAACTAAAATAATTTTATGGTTGGGATCAGCACAACACAAGGAGCTGTGTTGAAGGGTCACAGCATTTGGAAGGTTGAGAACCACTTTTTTTTTTTTTTTTTTTTTTTTTTGGCTTTTCGAGACAGGGTTTCTCTGTGCAGCCCTGGCTGTCCTGGAACTTACTCTGTAGAACAGGCTGGCCTCGAACTCAGAAATCCTCCTGCCTCTGCGTTTCAAGTGATAGGATTAAAGGCGTGTGCCACCACCCCCGGCCGGTTGAGAACCATTTAACACTAAATGTTCAAAATCATTTTGACTCCTCCTTGTGGGATCGTGCCTCTTAGTACTTTCCAAAGCTACACCTGTGAAGTCTCAACAATGTGGCTGCCTAAATATGAGTTGAAGGAAGACAACAGCAATAGACATGCCAGAGTAGATGGCGAAAGCCTGGGAGGCCTCATCCCTACACAAAGAACACTGAGGGTGGGGGAAAGTCTCCCTCGGGAAAAGCACACGGATTGGTTATCCAGAGCCACATGGTGAGCCCTGAAACCGAACATGCAAGTGACAGTATATAGATTGAGCAGGTTGTGTTTTCACACTTGAGAATGTGTGTGTATGTCTGTGTGCGCACTCGAGGGCATGTTCACGTAACAACAGTTAATAAAAAAGAGGCCGTGAATTTGAAAAAATAAATGTGGTGGATGTGGGATGCCATGCTGTGGGGAAAGGGAAGGAGCAAATGATGTAATTATATTATAATTTCAAAATAAAAGGCAAAAGTAAATAAAACATAAGAAAATCATTTTGAGTTTGCACTACATACCAGGCAGTATGATATCAAATACCTTCTTAGAAGCAGTGCCTCATCAGTAAAGAGCAGGAAGCCTTAAAGTGGCAGAGAATGGAGTTCAGCTCTGTTGCTAGAATTTTTGTCCTTCCTCTTTTGAAAAGGCTCCCTCAGAGCTCTGCCACAGGCAGAGGTCCCTGAAGCAACAGGAGACACAAAGACGGCTGGCTGGCTTGCACATATGCTGTACACATAGACTAATCGTTGTCAGAGCACTATACTGGAGTCCGCCAGGCCTCCAGAGTCTTGGAGATAACAGAAACCTTGGATGTAAGGAGTTGAACGTCTTGCCCTGACTTTCCTGAATGTTGCCTCTATTAGGCACAACACAAGAATGAGACCTGTGCCCCTGCAATGGTATACATGGAAATGGTTTTTACTCTTTAAATGCACCAGCTCATTCAGAAAGATTTCAGGAGACTTTTTGAACAAATAAACCACTTTATATAGTTGATGCAGCTGAAGCCATGAGTCCCACCATATGCACTCTTTGGTTGATGGTTTAGTCGCTGGGAGCTCTGGGGGTACTGGTTAGTTCATATTGTTGTTCCTCCTATGGGGCTGCAAACCCTTCAGCTCCTTGGATCCTTTCTCTAGCTCCTTCATTGGGGACCCTGTGCTCAGTCCAATGGATGGATAGCTGTGAGCATCCACTGCTGTATTAAGATTTTTTATTTTTATTTACTAGAAACCATCCTGGAATTTTCTTTTTTACTCTAATATTTTTTGAAAATTTCATATGTGTATACTTTCCCACTCCCCTCAGCTTCCCTTAACACGGCCCACATATCTTCCACTCCTCTCAGCTTTTCCTTTCTTTTACTATAAATATTTTTTGCTCCTTCCCTCTTCCTTCTTCTGTCTCTGACTTCTGTTTCTACTCCAGTTTTAGGTCTTTACCTTCAACCCCCCCCCCCAAAAGCTATTCATTTTTTTTGCCAGGTTTTGTGAAAGTACTTTTGGAAGCTAGTCTTTTTCATTTTTAGACATGTCTATTTATATATCTAGAGAATGAACTAAAGGTATAAGCTGTATTTCCTTTTTTAGCAATAAGTAGAATTTTAATTTTGAGTGACCAAATGCATCAAATTGCAAATGTATATGTACCTGGGTGGTGGTTAAGAATATAATTTACTTTTTGGATCAAATCTGGTGTGAACATGAGTAATTCATTTAACATTTCTATACCTCAGTTTTCTCACCTGTAAAATGGGAGTGGGCGACAAGGTCAATCTAGACTGTTTTTAGTGAGAATCAGTTCAGGTTAATATGTATAATGCATCAAAACAATGCAGGCTCAGAGTGAGTAGAATATAAGTGTTTGCTCTTACACAGCAGTTAAAATTATCAGTGTTCTCACTGTAGACTCTCACAAGCCTAATCTGTGATCTAGATCAATACTTTGTAGTATAAAATAAGGCAAATTGCATGTTCTCTTTAAACACTAATAGTCACATTTCAAAATGTAAAGAACTAAATTTTAATGATATATTTTAAATTAGGTCACTACATAAAAATACCTCAGGATGCAGTCAATATAAAACTGTTGACAAGCAATTTTAAACAGTTACCATCATACTGTGTCAGGAAGTGGGTATATGTCATACTGACAGTTCATCTCAATTTGGGCTGACCATCTATCTATAAGGACTCAATACTGTATCATCCTGATAGTATACCTAGAGTTGTAGCGATAGCTCATAGAACATTAAGACTAATATTGTGAAAGAACACCTCTTTTTCCTTTTGTGGCATTCTTACCAGAGTATTTGGTGGTATTAGTAACTGTGATGGTTCGTATATGCTTGGCCCAGGGAGTGCACTGTTAAGAGGTGTGGCCTTGTTGGAGTAGGTGTGTCACAATGGGGATGGGCTTAAATACCCTCAACCTAGTTTCCTGGAAGCGAGTGTTCTGCTAGCAGCCTCTAGATGAAGATGTAGAACTCTTAGCTCCTCCTGCACCATGCCTGCCTGGATGCTGTCATGTTGCCACCTTGTTGATAATGGACTGAACCTCTGAACCTGTAAGCATCCCCAATTAAAGGTTGTTTTTTATGAGTTGTCTTGGTCATGGTGTCTGTTCACAGCAGTAAAACCTTAACTAAGACAGTAACTGTAGTGGCTGTTCCTGGTTGTCAAGTTGACTCTATCTGGAATGACCTACAATCCAGAATTGGAAAGCTCACCTCTGATCCTAATCTGGAAGCTGAGAGATACAAGTTTCTGACCTGGATCTTGGCATGGAGATCTTGAGGCATAGTGTCTATGAATCCCAGAAGATTAAGACAGGGTGATCTCCAAGTTCAAGGTCATCTGGGATTAAAGGTGTGGTGGCACACACCTTTAATCTGGGCCATGCCTTTTGCTGGAGACCTGTGTAAGGACATTGGAAGAATGAAGGCTCTCTCTCTGTTTTGCCTGCTTGCCTCATGGGACTGAGCAACTGCTATATCCTTGGACTTCCATTCACAGCTGCTGCTGAACATTGTTGGGGAGTTGGACTACACACTGTAAGTCATCAATAAATTCCTTTACTATATAGAGACTACCATAAGTTCTGTGACTTTAGAGAACCCTGACCAATACAGTAACCTTGGCACAGCATTGTGCTTAAGAAAGCATGTTGCAGCATGCCAATAATCCCAGCACCCAGGAGCCTTAGACAGGAGGATTTAAAGTTAGAGGACAGCCTTGGCTACAGAGCAAAACCTAATCTCAAACACACACACCACACACACACACACACACACACACACACACACACCCTCCTCTCTGGGGCTGCCTGGTTCTCAAATTGGAGCTCACTTTAAGAAGCTCTTGTCTTCTACATTCCCAACTGTTGTGTATCTCACTCCTCCAGGACCTTAGTGTGACTAAACTAGAGTCAGTTCTCATTATTTTCAGTACTTACATAACTGTTATAGGCATTGAATTAGTAAACATGAAACCAGAGTTCCCAAGAGAAATGTAAGATTAGGTTTCAGTGAGCCCCTAGCCACAATATGATACTAATATAATGCCATTTTATGCATGTTTCAGCATATAGACATCTAAATATAGGTCTTAACCATCAGTATTAAACTCACAACCAACAGTACTCTAATTTATGGTCAAGTGAAAACTTCTCTAATACATAAGGTAGACAACACTTCAGCACTGTGCTTGGGCTGTTTTACCCGTGGAAATCATCAACAGGAAGTCCACAGATATAAAAAGGACAGTAAACGGACTTGTAAAAGGACACTTGTTTTACAACATGAGAGTGAAAAAGGAAGGCAGAATGATGCCTTGCTTGACCTCGGCTGGGATCTGCTGCACTGTGCGTTTCTGTGAATGGCCAGGAAAGCAACTGAGAGCGCCGACTCTGGAGTTACAAATACACGGCAGTGAACAGCCATATCTGTGAATAATGAGGATCAGCTGTACTGGCTACTTTCGTGACAACGTTTTCATTTTCAGAAATGCCTTCAGTGTACTTGGGTGGGCAGTTGTGAAACTACTTGGGTTCTTCGAGCCTCATCATGTTTCGGCAGCAGAGAGCTGCTGGCCCTGTGAGTAGAACAAGCCACGTAGAGTATCCTGAGGTTTTCACGGGTAGGGTCAGCTCTGAATGGTGAAATCCAGAGAAGGAGCAAGGCTTCCCACTTGGGAAAATGCAAAAGCAAAAAATCTCAGAGAATGCAGACTTTAAGTTCAAGTTGCCCCCAGTCTGGGTTAAAAAAACAGGCAGCAGAGGAGCCTTAGACCATGGGGACACTCACTGAGAGCCAGCATCAGCTAAAGGCTAGGTGGGCTTCTGGGTGAATTGACTGAGGTACCCAGAGTAGTCTTTTCTTGCATTGTAGATCCCAAGTACATTAATTGTGAGATAAAGATACTGGATTTGGAGTGAAGACAATTGCTGGCTCACATCCCAGCTTACACAACCAGCTGCAAATTATGCAAGGAGTTTTGATATTTTCATCTAGTTATCACTAACCTCATCATTAATCAAGTTGACCCAATTTTCTAAATTCGCCAGGACCAAACTCTGTGTCTCTTGTGAGACCATTTCTGGTTTGAAACAAAGGAACATATATGTATGAGATGTAAGCCATCTTAGTTTGTAAGGAAAACTGGGACATATTTAAGATGTCCAGTAATTCTGTTATCATGTAAATTGACTCACTCAATGGCTTTCCTTTTGGAAACCTTGGACAAACGTGACACTTTCTTTTTTTATAATGGGACTTGTTGTTCTTATGGGATCTAGTCCCATTTCACTGCAAAAATTCTGAGTCAGGTTTGTTCTTTCCACTGGAAGTATTCTCTGGATCCTCTTTCAGTGGGAGACAGCCTTTCCTAGGCCTTACTTTATATACGACCCAGTCTTGCTTAACTCTCTTACCACTCTATTCTGAAAGGTTCTGTACACAAGAACACACGCTTAGATATTAAGTTTTAAAAATTGGCATTCTGGTTTCCAACTTTATTCATGACATTTTTAGATGGTTTTGGTTGCTTTTCACCCCCTGACCCCAAACCTACTGTCTTCTCTCTCTTCCTTCCCCTTCCCCTCAATTTTTAAGAAAGTACATAATAAATCTTCTTATTAATTCTTTTAAGAATTTCATATAATGTAATTTGCTCATTCACCCAAAATTTCCCCCAACTCATCCTATGTCCAGTCCCACTTCACCATTCCCCAACTTAGTGCTCCTCTGTTTAAAAAACAACCCATCAAGTCCAATTTGTGTTGCTCATATATACTCTGGGTGTAGGGCAACCCATTGGAGTGAGGCTGGCCTCCTAGAGGCTTGATGAAACTGACTCTGCCTCCCATCAACTGTCAACTGATAGTCAGTGAAAGGTGATGGCTTCTCCATCCATGCTAGCATGTTGACTGCTTTGCTCTTGTGCAGGCAGGCATACTCAGCTGCTGTGATGCATGAGTGCAAGGGTCCTGTCACCTGCAGAGGACACTGCTTTGCTCCTTCCTGGAACTATGGCTTTTTCAATCTTTCTACACCCTCTGTCATGATGTTCCTTGAGCCCTGTGGTGGAAACTGCTGTAAATGTCCCATTTGTGATGGAGAGTGCACTGAAACTCAGTCTCTTTCCCTTGACCATTAACCCCCATTCTCCTCTTAAATGCATGCCATCTTTGAGAGAGAGAGAGGGGCATGCTAGTCTTCCCTGTATCATTTTGACTTTAGTGGATGCATTGCTGAAGCAAGGACCATATTTATATTTTAGACAAAATTAGTAATCCCCATGAAAGTATTTTTGTGTTTTTTTCCAATTTTGTAAAAGTCAGTGGAGAGGAAAAAGAAGAGGAAAAAAA
>JADRCD010228433.1:34815-47184 GCA_019843815.1 Montemys delectorum | reverse complement strand
ACACATACACATACACACACATACACATACACACACATACACACACATACACATACACACACATACACACACATACACATACACACATATACACACATATACACACATACACACATACACATGCATACACATACACATACACACACACATACACATACACACACATACACACACATACACATACACACATATACACACATACACACACATACACATACACACATATACACACATATACACACACATACACACACACATAACACACACACATACACACACACATACACACAAACACACACACACACACTAAAAATAAACATTAAAAATATTTTAAGATTGTGTTAATGCTTGTGACTGACATAAGAGGCCCATAGCTTCAGGAAAAGCAGCCTGGGGTTGGGTGGTGGGAACCTGACCTCTGATGCCATTTGAGGGGGACCCTGCTAAAAAGAAGGCAATATCTACACAGTGGCTGGATCCTCAGTCTCCTGACTGATTCTCTCTCCTCTTATAGCAGGGAAAGCTCAGTAGCTTCTCAGAAGACCATAGACCTCACAAGTTCATAGATCACAGGCCCATGAATCACAGGACCATCCATGGATCGCAGGACCATGGATTACAGAACCATAGATCACAGGCCCATTGATCACAGGACCATGGATTACAGGACCATTGATCATAGGCCCTCTCAATCCCATATTTCATTTTTCCCACTTGAAAGAAACCCCAAAAGGCAGTGACTTAGCACTCAGGTCAGGACCCTGGCTTGGGTTTCAATGGTCCAGACTCCAGGTTCCTTGATGACTATCCAACTGGTTCTGGTTTGCCTGACCATATGTGTGGCATAGATCCAGAGAGCATGCGTGCTATGAGTCACTTGGCTTGAAGATGCCCTTTGGTATGTAGAGGAGACCTCCCTTTGCTGGATGTGATGCCTTGTGTCTGCTCAGACTTTGGTCTCACACTTTCAGTCTTCAGTCTTGCTCAGGCCTTCAGTAAGATGCTCTGACTCAAACTACTGCCAGCAGGCATGCTGTTAGCCTCCTCGGTTCTACTTCCCCGTGTCTTACCTTCCAACACGTTCTTACAAGACCCTAAACTACTCTGAGGTATTTCTCTGACCCAGAGGTGCTCCTTCAAAAGTACCTCACTGGCTCCCTCTTGTTCCAGAACAGGACCTCTTCACCCAGCTTAGCTTATTTCCTTCTCAGCCTCCAGTGCTCTAGGAAGTCACCATGGCCCCTACTTCCTGCAATCTCTTTAATATGGCTCCTGATGGTTTGTGGTTCTAGGTGGTAATATGGAACCTGATAGAACCTTTTCAGCTGACCTGAAAAGTTCCACACTGAGGCCATGTCTGATAAACACAGCAAGCATGTGCCAACATAGGCGTGCCTATAGATCAGGAATACTGATGTCCCAGTCCCCTGAGGCTGCTAGAACCATCATAATCAATGTCATGATTCCCAAAGGGGTAGGAAGGGCTAGTGGTCCCCTCTTGGTTTCTGCAGAATCTCACACTTGGGAATACAGGAATAAGATTTGGGGTACAGCTTCTCCTCGTGACCTATGTACCCCCTTTCTAAGACAAGCCTATTTTCTCATGGGCCAAGAGCCTGAAAAGGAACAACCATGACTTCCCAGGTATCTCAAAGATGCCTGAATCTTAGAGGAAAGATCTTCTGAGGTGTTCCACCCCATGGTTCCTTAGGTGTTCCACCTCATGGTATGAACCAGGGACATTTTGACAAATAAAATATCAGCCACACACATCCCGGGCACCAGAGGAAAGTAGCCTCATTCAAGGCCACACTTCTGAATTTTCTTCTATGTGTTTGATGTTTCTTTGGTTTGAAGAAATAGCAGGTAGGAGAGAAATGCATGGGCAACAGCTGGAAAAGTGGCTCAGGGGTAAAGTACCCCCGAGGATGTAAGAGATGCTTTGTTCCCTCCCACAACACAGCATCCTGCTGGAGATGGAGGCACATCTCTATCATCGCTTCCACATACTCTACAGACTTGGAAATGTCCTCTCTTAGTCTGTTCTCAAGAAAAACTTCCACAGTCAGAGCCTCTGCCACTGGCAATGAGCGGAATCTCCATCACAGAGACTAAGACATTTTCTGAGAGTCCCTGGAACCAAGATCTCTGGCCTCCATTTCCAGGATCCCACCTCTGTCCTCGCTCCCTGTTATCAGTCCTGTCCCAGCAGACAGAACACTACCAGCTTCAGAACCCCTATCCCCAACCCAGGCAGGTCTGTGCCATCCATTCTGTGTGCCATGCAGATGGTGTAACAAAACCCAGAACTTGGAGAAAAGTCCTTCTTTTTAGACATATTAAGTGGGAAAAAATCAGGAAGGAAAACATAACCGGATCATTTTCAAAAATCACTCACAATCAGCTGGAAGGTATTCGTGAACTTTGTTTTACAGCGTTTTGTGGCCAGTTACAAATTTGGGTCATGCCCCGCAATCAATCTTTGCCGGGAACTTTCACTGAGGCTATCAGGGGAATTAGACATAAAATGTTAGAGGCTGGATCAAGAATGCACAGATGAGCCTCGGGAATGTGTGGCTTGCTTTCTGGACGCAGGATGAAAGAACAGCTGTATGACTCTGGTCCAGCCCAGACCCAGGTTCTCGTCCAACGTCACTCAAAATTAGCGTTTCAACCATTGCCGATGGCACAGAGACCTCACTGAATTAAGCACAGAGGACGACCATCTCTTTGTGATTACTTTATTGGCTGCAAGGCCCGTGATATGACGGTTACAGCGTGAAACTGCCTGTGTCTGAAAGGCCGGAGGGAACGGCCAAGTCTACAGAATGTTCTATGGCTTATCAGCAAGGGGGCTTGCTCCCTTTGCCTGGGAAGCTGAGTAAATCTGTGAAAGAATGAGTGCTAGCTCCTCCCTTCCCACCAAAACCTGGTGGTTCTCTTTAATAAGTGTTCTTTGAGGATCTGACTTTCTTACTAAAAGAGCAGTGTCTAGGGGCCCATCTTTGTATTGTCCGAAGGACCACAAAGACACTTGGCTCTTCCTGAAGGCAAGCTGCTGAGCGGGTGGCCTCCTCTCTCCTCAGTGTTCTTCTGCCTCAGAAGAATTTTCGTAACAGCTGAGGCTGAAGCCTGCCTTCACATGGCCAAGACTTTCCCAGGATTGCAATGGGGAAGCTGACCTCTAACATGAAATTCCTTCGGAGAAAAAAACAAAACAAAACAAAACCTGGACCTTAATTATGGAGGGTTTTGTTGACATTCTGTGTAGTAAGCAACCTCTGTGATATTTTAAAGAAGTAAACGGAGCTGTAAAGCAAGTACCAATCACGTTCCAGATTCCTTTGATTCTTAGAAGTGCTCATTAGAGAGAATAATATGTGCCTTCTAGCCACGAGAAATAATAGATATCACTTTGGTGCCCTTAAGTGTACTAGGTTCTGTGTGACATGCCCTGTGTCAAAGAAACCATTGAACTCCATAAGAACTCTGCAAAGCACTGGGAATGTAGCTCAGTAGGTGGAACGCTTTCTAAGAGGCATTTCGCCCTGGGTTCCACCCCTAACACTATGTAAAACAGGCACTGTTGGGTTGGATGCCCTTGCAATTCCAGCACTCAGAAGACAACCTTCAAGGCCATTGTTGGGGCCACAGGAAGTTCACCCTTAGGACTACAAGAGAGCCTGGTTTTGTTTGTTTGTCGTTTTTGTTTTGCTTTTGTGTTTAGAATCCTACACCTTAAATTATGAATAATGGAACTGGGTTCAGAAGTTAAGCAACTTGCAAGATGGCACAGCAGTTAAATCCTAAGCTAGGGTTCAAGGCCGCACTGCTGACCTCTGAACTTCTTCAGGGCTGAGCAGGGAGGGTTGGATTACAGCTTCTGCAGGACTGAGGTAAACACATTATTTTACAAATAGAATTGCTTTACAGTCAAGTGTAAAGCAGTAGAGACTGAGAAATGAAGACTGAGGTTTGCTAGGAAGCTTTCTGCCATAGACAAGCGAGGGAGACAGCTGGGTTCCAGCTGAAGAGGCTAATGCCAAGAGCAGGGCTGGAGGTTAGAGTGGCAAATCCTAAGGAGAATCAGAAGGCCAACAGAACTTCCCTCAGTCAGAGGCTAGGTGGTGCACCTTCATGCCACCAAAAGTTTTGGTTCTCTTGCTGTTGGCCCCTAAATGAGATAAGGGATGTGGGGGAACTCACGTGAAGAGATTAGGAATGCCTCATAGACCTACCGTGTAGACTACACATCAAGATACCTATGTAGGTCTAGTGTTGTGCCTGGCACCCAAGACATCCCCAGAGGACAGTAGTTGTCTTATGAAGGTGTTTAGTATAAAGAGAGATTTTCTGATGGAGCTGCACCCGTGTCTCAAGTCCATCCTGGGACAATCAACTACCTTCCCCCAGGAAGATTCTGGAAGTATCTAGCAACTCCAGTCTCCTGTCCTAGTCCTTTCTGTCCACTCCTAAGAGCCAAGGAAAGATGTACAAACACTCTTACTTCCCTCTGGCCCACTGCGTCCCCTTCTTGTAGATGACACAGAAATCATTCCACATCTGGCTTTGGCCTAAGCCTATTTATTGGAATAAAATTCTACTTCTAAATAAAAGTAAAACCTGCTTCATCTCAGAGATTTTTTTTTTAAAGGGCTTCTGGATAAAGATGGTTTTGGTTTTGAAATGGGGGCAGACATTCAGCTAGTCAGATGCGATTTGAGATTCTCCTGAAGGTGCAGGTGAGGCCTGGGGCTGGCCATATTGACTAACAGATTAAGAAAGTAGTCATCTGCTCTGTTGACCCCCTGGGCAATGCCATTCAACCCCTCCCTGGTGACTATTTCATTTAATTGTTGGAAGGCAGAGTTTATGGACTTTTTGCCAGACCCCAGCTCCATTGGAGGCACCTCAGGTTTCAGATGTTTACAAGAGTCAACCCAGGTTAGAATGCCCTTTGTGCAAAACACATTCACATCAGGGGTTGCTGTGTGCATGGTGCGAGTGAGAAACCCCAGGCACAGAAAGAGGCATGGCAAATACTGGCTAGAAAGCACGGCCATGCGATGCCACATCCACCCATAGTGCTGTGCTAGAAGTTGAAGATTCCACCATGAGAACACAGTGGTCCTGTCTCAGGACCTTGGAAAGATAAGTGTTGGGGACACTGGAAGAAAAGTCTCTGCTGAAAAGCCTGCTGCTGCCTTCCTGCCTCCACCGAGAAAGCGCCCAATTTTCTGGTATTTGAGAATGAGTAATATTTAAAGGTTTAGGGAAAATTAGTCAAATGCACCTTGATTATAAACACATGTACCCATTTTACTTGGCTATTTTAGAATGTGGGTTTTAACCAGCTACCATTAACAGCGAGGGCACCACCGTCTGTGACTCTCTGTTCCATAATAGACACGGAGGGAGGAAAACAATATTTGGTCATCTTGGGTCTCTTTCCAGAACAGGAAGAATTATTGAGTATAAATTGTGTCTTCCTATCACATGAAACAAATGAAACCTCCTAAATTAAATAAAAGGAAAATTAACAATCGGGATTAGGTAAAAAGCATTACATTTCCTTGGGGTTCAAGTTACAAAGATATGTTTTTGTAAAAGAAAGAAAGGTCAGTTACCACTATTAAACTTGTATATTGTTTTATACTAAGCCCTTTCAGTGGCCTCTCTGAGGGACCGTTTAGTTTGTATTACACTCTAATAAACTCCAGGTGTACAGGACAAACTGAATAATCAGAACCCGATGGCCCGAACTAGTTAAAAATAATGTGGTACATTCTTGCTTCTCTGCATTTAATTTATTGTTAATCACTGTTATTACTTACATTTATTGGGTAGTTTTTCCAGATTTATTAGGCACTGCATTTAACAGCGTTATCGCTTGTAACTGACCATCAGTAGAATCGAAAACATATTTTGTAAAGTCTCTTACCCTAATTAGTACGATGTTTCCTTCTGAGACTAAACAGACCCCAAAATGGCTGTTGTTTCCCTCTGAGTCAGAAGGAAAATCCAACACAAAACACACCTGTTGGCTGGTAAGAGAAGGGATGTCATTGCAGACTATGAGGGGACCTTGCCTCTCAGAGGGGGACAATGAGTGGTGCAGAACACAGTAGTCCCTTCTCGAGAAGGCATCTAGGATGCCAAGAAGGCCTGATCTGCCTCCCACCTGACAGTCTATCACTCAGACACTGGGTTAAGGAACTATAGGAGAAAAGACTCTTGCATTGAAGTCTACCCCTGGCTGTTAATGAGCTCATACTCTTTTTTTTTTTAGATATTTTCTTTATTTATATGTAAATTTCCCTTTCCCAGGTTCCTCTCCAAAAAACAAACAAACAAACAAAAACAACAAGAACAAACTCCTTTTGCCTCCCCCCTCCCCATGCCTGCCACCCCACCCTCTCCCACTTATTGGCCCTGGCATTCCCTTACACTGGGGCACAGAACCTTCACAAGGCCGAGGTCCTTTCCTCCTATTGATGATCGAATTTGCAATCCTCTACTATACACATGCTGCCAGAACCTTCAGTCCCACCCTGTGAGCTCATACTCTTAAGCACACAGCACAGTGAGGAATATCATGAACTGTTTCTGAATGAGGAGCAAATGCCCTTTGACATTGGTTGGAGCCTATGTAAATGACAGAGCAACTTGTGGGACTGGAGAAAGAGTCCTAGGCTCTCATCTGCCTTCTGCTGTGTGACCTTGGACAAGTCATCTTGCAAGACACAGTATGTTCTTCTAACATGAAATGGCACACTGTGTATTTCTAACACACAGTGGTACAGTGATCAACTGCCTGCAGGACCTTGATTCGGTACCCTCCCTGAATCTCTGTCTATATTTGTGTTTAGCTACTTCCTCGAGATATTAGTACTACATCTTCTTAGGGATCTAATTATGAAGCAACTCTAAGGGTCCATTACATAGAAGACAAGCAACAAACTAAGAAGATGTTTAAAGACCAATGTGGATTTCTACAAGGTATCTTCATCCCATGCTCTGAATTAGTATTTCTGTGTCAGAACAACTTTTGATGCCTCTGAGGACACTTTCTCACTAAGGTATGGTTTTGATCGAAAGTACTTTGATCCATGTTTTAACTACCTAGAGCCAAGAGAGAACAGAGTTAGGGATGGGCAGTGAAATTCGAAAGACAAAGGAGAAGATGCCCCTCCCTTTATACTTTCATTCATCCAGTAAAGACCTGATAGGAGCCGATTATGTCAGCTTGGCCCTGGGCTTGGTAGTAATAAACATAACCAAGTCCTTTCCTTCTGAGGACTGCAGGCATGGGATAGTGGGAGAGGACGCCAGGCAATTGATGACAGGATGCCAAGTCATTAAACTGAGTAATGGTGACTAGAAAGAAAGGACCAAGCATTTATCCTGTTTCCCTAATAATAAATGGATCTTTGGATAATTAGCTGAGAATTTAAGAAATGTTTCCCTTTTACCTTAGAAAGGAAGGAGGGAAGGAAGGAATGGAGGAAGGAGGGAAGGAAGGAATCTAGGAAGGAGGGAAGGAAGGAATCGAGGAAGGAGGGAAGGAAGGAAGGCATTACAGAGCGAGGAGGTGACTCAGTAGGTAAAGTACCTGAAGTACACACATTAAGACCTGGGTTCAGATCCCTAGCACTCATGTAAAAAGTGGGACATACTGGCATATATTTATAAAACAACCCGTGAGGATGAGGAGCAGAAGGAGGATCCCTGAGGCTTTTTGGCCAGCCAGTAAAGTGGAATCAGTGAGCTCCAGATCCAGTGGGAGAGTCCATTTCAGTATATAAGGTAGAAGTCTTTACAGTAGTAGGTTTCCATATGGTTTGTTCAATGACCTTAAGTGTTTGCTGTGCCTTCCCATATTCCCTGCAAGATATAACAATGCAATAGTGGCACATATGTTACAGGCGTAACCAACCACTTTCTGATCAGATTTAAGGCCGGCTCCATGAGATGAAACACATATCTAGCACTGCCAAGAATCCAAGACTAGATAGGCCATGGACCTAGGGAAAACCAAATACTATGATTCTGATCAAGGAACATAGCAATAAAATTATTCCTAATGGCATAGTACTATACCTGTAGGTTAGTGCTTTGCTCAGCACTCATTAGACACGTACCTTCTTGTTTTAGATGGTAACTAACAGAAAGGCTGCAAGAGGACAATGTGCAAAGAGTGAGAGACTTTGGAGCCCTCAGCCCTAAGTGGGATGTCTTTACCAACCCCCTCTCCTCAGGGTTCAGGGAGCTATGGAGAAGAGCAAGTAGAAAGAGTGTAAGTGCCAGAGGGCATGGAAGACACGAAGGAACAGCGTCCCCCAGCCACAACAGTGTGATGCACACGTGAACTCACCGAGGCGATGGTAGCACAAGACATGCGTAGGTTCAAGCCAGACAGAATCCCAGGTCTGAGAGGCAAAAGCAGGCACTGGCTCCCACCTCTCGCCCAGAAGCTAGCTGTAATTGACATCTGGGTGGAGACTAAGCTGACTTCTGGAATTTATAAGAAAGTAGCCATTTTTATTGTCTTTCCCACCTCCCAGAGCCAAACACATTCATTAGCTGTAGGCTTGGATTTTTTTTTTTTAAGCAACTTTATTTAGGGTTCTTGAAGGCTTCAACCTCCCTACTAGCTCACTGACTAGAAGTTGGAGAGAAAGAAGGTTAATGGGGAAAGGGGTTTGTGGACCAGTTTAGAAGTAGTTCTTTGGAGAGGGGATTTTGTCAGGATACCAGCAGTCCAGTCCAAGAGCAAACACCAAACAGGAAACAGTAGCAGGGGCTCAATCCAGCAGAAACCACAAGGCTCCGCCAAATGAGAGGAGCATGAGTCAGCAGAAGCAGCAAGAATCAGCTGGAATACCACAGGATATCTCTGGGACATTTCACTTTATGGACTAAAGACCAGCAAAGACCAATGAAGACCAGTGAAGTGATGCATGGCTTTGCAATGCAAGAGGGACCTTTCACTGTTTGTTGGCTTCCATTTATGCTCTTTCCAGATATCATGCACCTTCTCAACTGTCTGCTCCAGCAAAATATCACATGCCTTCTCATGTGTCTGCTTCAGCAAAATACCCTCTCACAAGACAGCTTCCAGAAACAAACAAACAAACAAGCAAGCAAACAAAAAACCATGTAACACAACTGAGTTTACAAAGAAACCAGAAATTTCCACTTCAATTAACCATGAATATTCTGTTTTAAAAGTCAGTGAGACTTTTTTCACTGCCATCATTGTTAAAGTCTGCCTCTCTTTCCTATCGATTCCAATGGATAATTCAGAACTCTCCATATTTAAAGGTCAGTTGATTTGCAAATTCAATTCTACCCAGAACCTTAGTTCCTCTTTTTTTGAGAGATACAACATATGAACAGGCCTCAAGGATATGCCCTTGAACATTTTGGGGATCCCTTACAGCCTACTACACCAGGTGTACATGGAACACACACTATGTACCAGGCTTTATCATCCCAGGATGATGGGAGAGGATAAGCATAAAGATGCTTGTGATAAAGAAGTTTGCACTAGGTCAGGGAGAAAGCACACAAACGAGTGGCCAAATCAAATCAGTGCACATCGGATTCCCCTACTGAAATCAGAGCGAAGAGGAGGTTCAAGGTGAAACCAGTTGTATCTCTGGCCTTCAAAATTACTATACATTAGCTTACTCCTTTCCAATGTTTGGAACCAACTCCCAGTGTCTATTTATCTCACTCATAGTGTCATTGTTTCTAGCTAATCTTTCATTGTTTTTAAGTTGAGCCTTGGGGAATGGGGCAGCCCTTAAGAGTCTAGAGCATTCCTAATGCACTATCTTTCTGGTTTCCAGCAGAAACATATTGTTTGAGATTTCTAAGCACCTCACCCTCTACCAACCTGCCTCAGGATATACGTGTAACAAATACAGGGAACATTGAAAAAGAGTATTTCAAATAACCTGCAGCATCATTAAAACATCAAATTAAATGAACAGAAAACAAACAGATTCGAGTTTCTGTCTGTAATCAGATATTCTTTGTTAAGGGCTCCCGAGTGCATTTCCATACCGGCTTTGCCAGCTGTAGCTTCCCAGTTAGGTACTCATCTTACAGGCCAAGTCCTTTACAGGATGGGAGAAGGGAAGGGAGGAAATGCCGCAACTCCATCAGACCTCCAGAAGCAGCTCCATTTGCCTTGGCTTTCGTGCGTCGTCAAAGACCTAGCTTCAAGTTTCAACCCACATTCTAAGACAAAACCTCATTAGCACAGTCAGCTACCATCAATAGGCTCTGGTCTCTTCCATGGGAGAAAGGCTTCTTAGTCATAGGCTAGAGTTTAGAAACTGATCAGGTGGTTCAAGGTCTCAGTGCTACTCCTAGCGTTTGGGACAGAACGTTCATCTAAGTATGCCAGGGTCGTTAGTGTTCCTGCCACCCTTCCCTGTGAACTGCAGCTGAATGTCATTTACTGTACTGAGCAAAGATGTCTCCAAACATTCCCACATTCTCTTCCATATCCAACAAAAGGCATCCCAGCAATCTATGGCTGTCCTCAGCCATGAAGCTCTCACATTGTGAGAGCCTTCACAGGGGCAGATGACCATCAACAGCACCAGTGTTACTATGGTTACTGTGTCCTCTTCATAGGAGCTGATGGTCACTAACACCATCATTGTTGCCATGGCTGAGATGCACTTGCATCACCAAAGCAGGTGTTTCACGCAGCTGTGTCCCGACATATCTGTCCCAGCCCTAAACAAAGCTC
This sequence comes from Montemys delectorum, assembly GCA_019843815.1. NCBI lineage: Eukaryota > Metazoa > Chordata > Mammalia > Rodentia > Muridae > Montemys > Montemys delectorum. The sequence continues at coordinate 36,416 of JADRCD010228433.1, read as the reverse complement.
AGAGAGAAATTTGAAACCACAGCACAGGGGTCAGAGGGACCCAGGTTTCAATTCAACCTTTGACCTTTCCCTTACATGCATGAGACCTTGAGAGGTGACTTTTATCTCTGTGAGTCTTGTTTCTTTATCCAAGAGTTGAGTTAAAAAACCCATTTCACTTCCCAGGTTATGCGAAGACCGGATGATGTAATTCATAGGAGCTGTGACGAGCTGTATCTGTCACTCAACCCTGGCTCACTAAAGACTGCCTTCCATTAATGACAGCATTGCCAGAGATTCCCAGAATGGAAGAGCACTGCAGAGGTCCCGCCCCGTAGGTTCCCCTGACTATACTCAGTGGACGCTCTTTCCCTGTGGCTTGAAGAGCACTGCAGAGGTCCCGCCCCCTAGGTTCCCCTGACTATACTCAGTGGATGCTCTTTCCCTGTGGCTTGAAGAGCACTGCAGAGGTCCCGCCCCCTAGGTTCCCCTGACTATACTCAGTGGACACTCTTTCCCTGTGGCTTCCTGGTCTCTGAGTTTACAGAAGGAAATATACCCCTATGTTAATAGGTCACGGAGCCAAAAAAAAAAAAAAAAAAAAAAAAGATCACATACCACCAGGCCAGGAAAGCATAATATTGAGTAAAGTCAATGATACTGGGAGACATAATCCATAAAGGAAGTTTTCATATGGCCATCTGTACCTCTGCCTTGGCAACACCATCCACACGTTTGCTTGAGGATGCAAAAGGCAGTCACCTTTGGATCTTCTTTCCCCCTTGTCAATCCACCATCCACACCACATCGCCTCTGCTCCTGTCTCTCTGCTGCCACTCTGATCCAAATCAGCACCACTTTCCACCTGGAACTCTGCAATACTTTTCCTATTTTGTCCGTTCCTGCCTCCCTGTACTTTGCTTCCTGTTAGGTAGCCAGAGTGATCCTTGGAAAACCACACTAACCCTTCCATTCTCCTGCTTAGACATCTCCCAATATCTTCTTTGTTGTGTTTAGAATGAAATGCCAAGCCCCAGTGTCACCTGGTGCTACCTGCCTCCCCTGGCCTTAGCATCCACGCCAAGTCAGCCTCAGCCGCACTCTCCTCCCCATGATTGTCACCAATCCGAGCTTTTTCCTCTTCAAGGTGCTTGCACCAGTTCCCTCTGGCTGGACACGCCAAAGCCCAGATCTCACACTCATCTCCTCTCTGCTGTTTCCTAAGGGTCAGAAGGAGGCCTGGGCTGTAGTAGGCACTTAGCTGTTTATGATGGGGTCAGTCAACATAGAGTCAAACCAACCACAGTGCAGCGGAGGCTGGCAACCACACTCTACATAATGGGTGACCATTCTTTCTGTAAGGGTTTCATCTACTGAGGGAAAGATGAGTCCAGGCTCTGAAAATTCACAGCCAACTGTTGGAGAAAACCAGGATGTTTGGGTGCAGAAAGACAGTGAGTTAAGAGCTTCATTTCCTTAGGCAGATGAGCATTCGCTTCTGCCAAATGCTACACATAGCTGTTAGAATTAACCACATGGTTGGTAGCAGCCAAAAAAGAAAAAAGAAAAAAAGAAAAAGAAAGAAAGAAAGAAAGAAAGAAAGAAAGAAAGAAAGAAAGAAA
>JADRCD010228433.1:0-34805 GCA_019843815.1 Montemys delectorum | reverse complement strand
AAAGAAAGAAAGAAAGAAAGAAAGAAAGAAAGAAAGAAAGAAAGAAAGAAAGAAGGCAAGAAATAAATTGCTCCATCTCAGTCCACAACAGTATCTGCCGCAGGGCTGACATTTCAAAGCTAATTCGATTACTTTGTCTTTCCTGGAAATGCATGATCCGGTCACATAATAGGACAGTATTTAATTAGGAGGTTCCTGGTTGCTGGAATGTATAGGAAAGTGTACTTCTTTTCAAACTGGCCCTAAGCTTACCTCGCCCCCAGAAAAGGAAGTCAGTGATACTCTATCAGCTGGTAGAATCAAACTCTCAACTCTTGGTGAGAGAATTCTCTCTTAAGAGTTGTCTGAGGTCGGTGTTTCTCAGTGAATACACATACTTGCATCCAGGGCTGATGAAACAGCCCAACTGGTAAACTCCTTTCCCACACTCACAAAGTCATGAGTTCAAAACCTAAAGGCCACCTAAACCACACACAGTGCTGCACTCCTGAAATCGCACCACTTGGGATGTAGAGGCAGGAGGATCAGGATTGAAAGTCATTTTTAGATGATTAGCCAGTTTGAGGCCAGCCTAGGACATGAGAGGCCCCATTTCAAAAACAAACACGCAAGCAAACACACAACCACAAAACCCCTAATAAACCATAATTACATTATACCAATAGAGTGATCTCAATCCCAATGTTAGCAGGTGACATTCGAATCATCAAAGACCTGAGGGAAAATAAAGTCACCACGAAAGGAGGCAGTGTCACAGGAAGGTTCAGAGAAGTCATGGGAGGGTGACCAGAGGACAACAGAAGATCAAAAGAAGTGGGGTGAGGTAGCATAGACCTGGAAGCTCCAGCAGGCCACCGTTGGGGCAATGCCCTCCGAATGTCTCAGTAGCACTCATTAATACAGTCTTTAAAGGCTGCTAGATTTTGGTGTTTCCCTATCAGGGTTTAGCTCTGGACCTAATCAGGAATGTAAAGAATAGACATCAGAAAACATTTTTTTTTTTAAACATCAAATTGCAACATCTCAGTGCAGTATCCAGCAGACATCAAACACAGAGAAATGTCAGCATAATATCGTGTGTGCTGGGACCACAGCTGTCCTGTTCATCTCTGGGAGTTCTCTGCCTGGAATGGTAGAAGCGTGGCCAACTCATAGCAGTTTTCCCTGGACTGTCCTGTTTTTAAAATAGAAAGCCCCGTGTCCTGGGAGCCCCTCAGTCACTCTCAATAGAGCTTCCAGCAAGCATTTGTTGAATGATTGAAAGATGTAGCTACCCCACAGAGCTGCTGGAAGATCAAAGAAATTATATCTATAAAAGTCTTTGAAAATTCTAAATTGTGTCCGATTGGAAAGTATAATCCAATGTCAAGTGCCATTATTATGAGTACTTGTGCTGATTGACAATGGGAGGAGAGCCTGCATCTTCCGGTACTATACTTTCTCACCTGTCCTCAGTCTGTGGCTATGATGGACTTCTAGGGTGGGGGATGGGCTTCTAGACGTTTACGTCAAGCAATGCTCAGCGAACTTGACCCATTTTAAACTTGAAAGCTCATCTCATCTTGTCTATGCTCTGATCTACCAATCAGACAATAAACTCAAACTGTCACTAAGTCCCCAATGCCACCACCACCACCACTAAGAGAAAGAGCAGAAAGTTGAGGTGATCAAATTAATAACATGAGCTTCTTCCAACATTCCTGGAGCTCAGTCTGCAGCCACCACCCGGAAGACATTTGGTTTCCCATTTTCTTTCTCTACACACAAGGCAGATGTGCAAACAGAGTCAGTCAGGGGAAACTGGTTCACCCTTTGGGTTGGGTGAGAGCAGAGAATGGAGTAGAGCGACTGGTGTTCAGAAGAGCTCCATGGAACAAGGGAGGAGTGACACACGAACAATGAACATTTTTATGAGGCTATAATGTAGGTCCATGTATGCCCTCACTGCCTCTTTAAGAAATTCCATCAGCACACTTCCTTGCTGTGGGCTCTCTGGGTGAAGATGGCCACTCTCTCCTTTTGGATGAGCATCATCACATTAAGTGTCAGGAAACAAGACCCTCTTTGATTGAGCCTTCACGTTTGTTGTACCTGGCACCCAAGAAAGGGAGTTGAGAGTCGTCTTTGGTTAAATTACGAACAGGCTGTAGCTAAAATGGGAGAGAGAAAACCATGCTAAAGATATCTCAGAGGTGGAGTGCTGGCCTTGAGTCTGTGAGGATCCAAGTTCAAGACCCCAACTTTTCTTAAGGCAATAAGAGGAGAAAGGAGAAAAAGAGACAGGCTAGACTAAGAACACCCAAATTGACACTGACACATTAAAGGAAGAAGAGGAGCCTGCAAAGGGGACTGAAAAATGTCAAGGCCACTAATAAGCCGTGGGGTATAGAGGAAGCATGTCACCCTGAGAGTGTCCAAGTAGTCATGTTACATGGACATGCTGTAGGGTGTATGTCTACTGTATCAACCCCCAGTAATGTTTTCTTCCACCCATAAACCCTCTGAGCATGCTTACATAGGCACAGACAATACCAGAAAGTCACAAGGGAACCTAATGGCAGGGCCCGTCTTCAATATGATAGTAGCTGATGTCCTGAGCACTTTTCGCCGTCTCCTATAGATCTGAGCACATTGGCTACCTGACTGATCCCAGGCTATAATTGAGGGAAGGAGGCTGAGAGGATCATTCCCATTCTGCTGAAGACTAGGCAGAAAGAAATCAGCCCAAGTCACCTCAGAAAGCCTCGTTTCGTCCTGGCAACCGAAACCTCCACCCAACACTTGCAGTTTCCAAGGAGGAGGCACAGGCAAAGAACTTGGAAATTCAGCTGTGCCCTGTAGCAGAAAACTTAGATAGACCCAGCTGAAGACTGACGCTTATTCTAAATGCGGCAGAGAGCTCTTCCCTGCGGAGCTCAGGGCTCGTGCATACATCCCTGGGGCTGATGTCTCCTAACAGTTTCATCAGATCTTGTCTTCAACTCTTTCTACTGCAGACTTTGTGAACATCAAGATTGGAATCTCGACATTCACAGGGTTTCTTATGAACTGTCAGCAGGACCCTTTGGACCATTCTGTGAAAAGGCCCCAAAATACCTCAGATTCCTCAGGGATGCACAACCATCAAAAGCCCAACAGTTGCTAACTGAGAAGCCCTGATGGAAATCACTAGGTCATATTTTCCATGAGCATTGTCACCTACTTGAAAGGCTGAGTCATTTTGCCTGTCTAGGGGAGGGGGAGTGTCACCTGGATGAGAAGGATCCTTCCCCCCCCCCTTCTTTAACCTACTTCTGCAACCTTTTGCTGGAACGCTCATTGGTCTGCCCTGCTCTTAAAATACCCTTATGGGTTATGTAAGACCCAACATGACTGTTTGTGTAAGGTCGCCACTTGCATTTATTGCTCAGGATGAATGTTCTCATTTCAAAACTCAACCCAAGTTCTAATAGCAGAAATAATTTCATATCCTCCCACAGAGCTGGAAACTTAAAACTCAGTTGTGGAAGAACCAGGCTTCAGGATCAGCGCTGAAAAATAACAAAAGTCTAGTTTCCCAGGACAAACTTAGCAAAGGACTAGAGGAATGAACAGGAAAAAATGAATGGGTTGTAAAGTTTTTCTTTTTATCAGTTCCAGAAAAACCAAAGTTCTGGGAATGGCCTAGGGTGGGGCTGGGCTCTCTCCACCTTTAGTTTTGATGGGAACTGGTTTTTTGTTTTGTTTTGTTTTGTTTTGTTTTGTTTTGTTTGTTGGCACAGCTCAGATTCGCCTTTTTGTCCAGCCCAACGGTGAAAAGAGCAGGAGGGAAGCATGAGTAAGTGCAGAGTTCCTGCAAAGGTGACCCCAAGCCACCAGATGTGCTGTCACCAAGCGGTCCCCGAGGGTGGGGGAATGCTACTGGGAAGGACTACCCAGCATGAGGGCCAAGGGCCACCTCTATTCCTTCACACCAGAAGCCTTTGCCAACCATGTTCAATTCCCTGAGTTCACAGCGAGACTTGGAAGCCTTTAGTGTGCTTTTAAACCATCTTTTGCAGGCCAGAGTTGTGGCTCTGTAATATAGCACTTGCCCAGCATGCATACGACCCTGGGTTCAATGTGGAAATAGAGATGGGGGGCAGTGGGGATCTGGGATAAGACTTAGTTCAAACGTAAAACCTTGTTATTTGTATTATCTAACTATTCAGCAGGTCATATTGGTTACATTATATGGGGTATAATTACCCTCACCACCCCAATAACTAAAACATTTGTCTTTTTTCTCCCCCCACCTCCTCTCCCAGTGGTGTTAGCTGAAAGAGCCTTCCACAGCTAGGCAAGCACTCCACTGCTAAGCCGTACCGTACCCCACCCCACAGCACTGCTGTCTTGCTTGGGAACAAGGTTATTCCAAGCAGCTGTAGAAGTGCCGAGCTCAGCTCTTCTTTGCTGTACTTAGTTCGTTCAGCTTGGGGATTGGTGTTTTCATTCAGGGGCGCAGGCTGAAGTTGCCTTGGCTCTTCCTGGTAAGGAACAAATGTTCCCAAGGACACGTGGAAGAACTTGATGCCAGCCAGCGTCTCTGCTCACAACTCGCACACTCATCTTCTCTATTCACACTCGTGGGTCAGGGCACGGCCAATGGTGAGACGGAAGACAAAGAGGCAGGGCTGTTTTGGAGCAGAGAGGGCAGAGTTGGATACTGTGCTAGCTGCTCTTCCCTTGCTGGGGTAAAATGCCACGACCAAAAGCCAGCGAGGAAGCAAAGAAAAGTTTGTTTTGGTTTCTGGTTCCAGAGGGACAGAGTCTATGATGGTGAGAAGCATAGCGACAGGAGACAGAGTCACATTTCTACCCCCACACAGAGAAAGCCCAGAGGGAAAGAACAGGAACAGGGTGAGGCTGTAAATCCTCAGGGCCTGCCCCCCCACCCCACCCCAGGAAAGGACTTCCCGCAGCACCTCCCAAATCGATAGAGACCGCGGGTTAATGTCTTTCCGTTTGCACTAAGGGCTGCTGGGAAGACATAGTGAGTCTGCACGCAGTTGTCGTGGGGCGGGGTTTCATCCATTGACTTGGCCGAGTCCTGGTGTTTAGGGTCAAATCCAATTCTAGATGTTACTACGAAGGAGGATTATTTTGTATGAGGCTACTATTTAAAGAGGGTGCTTTGAGTAATATGAATTGGTTTCCATAATGTGGGTGGGGCGGCCCATCCAGTCAGTTAAAAACCTGACTAGAACACATACGGATCTCTCTGACAAGAAGGGGTTCCACAAGCACACGGCTTTGAGTCTGAACTGCAGCTCCGTCCTGCTTTCCTGCCTGCCAGGCTCCCCTGACAATGTGGGACTTGGCAGTGTCCTTAAACCTATACCCAGACAAACGCGTGCATGCTTTGGGTTCTGTTTCCCAGGAGAACTCTGCTCTTGAGCGTGTGGTGGGTCAAGAATGGCCTCTGCTGAGATTTGGGTCAGAGATCTAGGAGAGATTCTCCCTTCCTCAGTCATTTTCCAGGGCCCCTGAGTACTGACTCTGGGAAGCCCATCCTGATCCATGATCCAACTTTTGAAAACTCGTCTGTCTTGGGGCGGAGCAGCTACCTCAGCCTAGATGTCATCCATGAACCCTGCAGCCCAGAGATTAGTGGTGTCTTGGACGTCGGCTCAGCTATAATACAGGCCAGTTGTGCTGTACTCCGACACTGGGTTTTGTCATTGTTGTTGATGACTCTTTTTAAGAGGTTGATTTATTTATTTATGTACTTTATGTGTATGGGCAGTTCTTCTGCTTAGACATCTGTACACTGGAAGACGGCATCAGAGAGTTGCAAGCTGCCATGTGGATGCTGGGAATTGAATTCAGTCAAGCCTTTGGAAAAGCTAAGGACATGTTCTCATGTATCCCAAGCTGGCCTCTAACTCATCTTGTAGCTAATGGGGGCCTCGAGAAGATGGTCCCTGTCCCTCCACTCCCCAGATACCATAATTACAAACCTGTGCCGACATTCCCGCTGGCTTATAAGCAATTTGGTTCCAGAAAGATCTATGGTCAACACTAGCACCTGCATGGTTTATGTCTTGTTTTCATCTGTGGGTTTATGTATCTGTAGGTGTTTTGAATTGAGAAGGCCTGGGTGGATCCTGAGGCATCTTTCACTTGAATTATTCATGTGTGTCCAAGGACTGGGTTGGGGTGGGGTTCACCAATTGAAGATCCTGACAACTGGGTGACTAGGAAGCTTGCACTCCTGTGCTTGTCCTAGGGCTGAGTCCTCCTGTGGAAATATTTTGCTGGCTACAGATGTCCTTTAACCGAGTTCTGGAAATTTCTGGATTCTTCCTCGCTCTCTTCATTCCTAGAAGCAGGAAAGATGTTGTCAGAGGAACCTTGAGTTATAAATTCCAGGGAGTCATGAAGAAGGTTCAAGAGTCTCACTACAGCCAGCTGCTGCCAGTATTGCTCCATCAGGGGCTGCAAGGAAGAGAAGACCCTGAGACGGGGAGCAAACTGGCCAAGAAGTGCTGTGAGCTCATGCTCCAGCTGGCTGTCACCTGGCAGTGTGCGGTCCAGGGTGCCTAAAGCTCACTGCAGGCAGTTGTTTGTTAGCACTCAGTGCAGCCCACCTTCTGTTACACAGTGAGGACGTGGATGCAGCTGTGTCTCAACCATGCAAGGCCTCATAGTCCCACAGGAAGCCTTTAAGAGGAAATAAACAAAGTTGGCCACTAAGGACGGTTTTGCTGTGGTGGGCAGCAAGGAAGAACAATCTCTCACAACACTACAAGTGAATCAAAGCCCCGGGGTGGCCTGCTATTCAGTTGGATCTGCAGGAGACTACTCTCTGCTCTGAAAGCTTTCCTTCTCCCCGGGCATCCACAAAGTCCACAAGTCCAGACCAGCAGGCATAGGGAACTACCTACGGGGTAATGATGTCATGGCTCACAGCCTTACAGGTTAATGGACCTTGAGATGGTATCTCCCAGGGATCTCCAGGCCTCCCAGTTCTAATGGCACCAGTAACCACACTGTCTCCAAATCAGCTTGGGTTTAAAGGTGACAAGTTCTTTAGATTCTTTCTTCCATTTCCTCATGTTTTTCCTATGCAGTCTTGGGAGGACGGCTGAGCCTTCCCTCCAAAACTAGGCCTCCGCAGCACAGAACTGGTTTAACTGGGATCTGGTCACCACCTCAGACTCAGACACAGAGGTAGACCAGTTCCTCTATCCAGAGTCCTGGGTTCTGGATTCAGCTGTGCCACTTTTCCAGTGTCCTCTGAGAGGCTCCCCCAAAAGATCTGGAGGAAAAAAATTAGTGGTGAGCTTCACAATATCTCAAGAGTGGCGTCAGAGTCTACTGGGTCACCATCTCACAGGTGTCTGTCTACTCAGGGTTCCTAACCAAGAGTGGGGTGGAACCACCGGCTGACTTTGGAGAAAACAGATGTTCAATGTGCCACCTCTCCCTATGTGTGTGTGTATGTGTGTGTGTGTGTGTGTGTGTGTGTGTGTGTGTGTACTCATGCATGCACACGTGTCTGCAGGCACACATACATGTGTGTGCGTATGGAGGTCAGAAATCACCTCAAGGATCAGTCGCCATTGGCTTTGTTTTTTGAGACGGAGTCTCTCCCTGGCCTAAAGCTCACCAAATAGGCTAGGCTAGCTGGCCGGTGAGCCCCAGCAATCACCTGTAATCCCCAGGGTGGGGATTAGAAGCACAAGCCAACAACAGATCTGGCTTTCTTCACATGGATTCTGGAGATGAAGCTCGACTCTTGCTGTTTGCAAGCCCAACATTTTATAGATGGCATCACCTTTCCCTCCTTGCGTTTTCAGACCCCATCTCCATAGGTGAGATCCGAGTCTAGAAAAACTGCAGGAGGCACCAGGATGCAGGGTGATCAGAAAAAGAGGATTGAGAAGGCAAACCCTCAACTGAAGTGTCCTGCAACAGTTCAGAGGACACACGGAAAGAGTGTTCTGTGACCATCTTTAGAGAGACAATCACACAGGCCTATGATAACTCTAATATATGTGATACCATATATGTATCCCAGGAAATAGATAATCCCATGTAAAGCCTAAACATAGGACAAGGCTCCTGGTAGCAGTTTCAGACTTTATGGAGTCTTCCATCAGTCCCTTTGGAGCAGGTATTAAGTGTTTAGCACTTAACATAAGGGAATTATCGGAACTGAAAAACAAGGACTACTTTCCCCTGCAATTGTAGACTAATGGGTTCTGAAGACAGTCTGTGTTGGTTTAACCACAGCAACATTGAAAAATTGAGCCTGGTCACCCTTGGAGAAATTTTTTAAAAAAAATTATTTTACAAGTTTCTCAGGCTAGAAAGGTGCAAAATATAAACAATTGACTTGTTTTAATAGCACAGAATCCTGTCGATGCTTTCCTTTTCTCTTATAGCGACACAAAGTCTTCGTGTCTTCTGTGTATTTTACCTTAATAATTTTCTTGTTTTGATTGTGTTACATGAGAAATGAGAGCAGTTATCACCTGCCACTCAGGGGAAGCGACTCTCTTTATGGAATGGCTGAGTGTCCACATTCCTCTTCATTACCTGCCTGCCCGCCTCCATCTCCCAAAGCTGGTAAGAATGAAGACTCAAGTTCTGCCCAGAAGGAGCAGGGCACACAGGGTGATGAGAGAAACTGAGTGGCCCACATGAGAGGTTTAATTTCGAAAACATCTTCATGGGTGACCCGGGGAGAGGGGAGGCAAACCGAAAACAGATGGTAGCAGGGAGCAGCTGGAGATTTAAATGTATTTGTGGCTGGTGGTAACCAACCTCAGCTTGAACAGTGGGGAAGAAACTCCATGGTGCTTGGGAGATCTGGCTGAGAGCAAGGCAGGGAGCCGCACATGTTGCTGTTCAGCCAGGTTTTCTTAGAAGTGAACCTACTCAAGAAGGAGAGTTAGAGCCACGGGCTTCAGAGCCGCACTACAGTAAAGACCCTGGCGGTGGAGGAGAGCGTCAGTGAGGACCCCACCTCCTCTGCTCACAATTGCGTGCCTGTTGTCCTGAGTGCCAGGAAACAGACCCATTAACGAGCACACAGGAGACAAGCAGGGTGGTAACAAGATAGCCTGTGATTATCATGAAGCTGCTACTCAGAGTTAATTGCATCTCCACCCCTCTTATGAAATTATGTCAGCCTATGGACGTAGAGCCTTAGGAAACCCATCCCGTGCACAAGACTCCCTGCAAAGGAAGGGCAGACATTACACTCCCGTAGTTTTTGAAACATGCTCACGCATTCTTCAACACGCTTCCCATAAAGAGGGAAAGCCCAATTGTCCCTCTCCAATGTGTTTTGACTTCAGTAACTTGCTTCCCACAAGTCAGACATTGAAGAGATGCTGTGTGGTTTCCAAGACTGGATCATAATGGGGGGAGCTTCTGCTTGCCCCCCTCTCCTCCTAACAATTTGCTCTGGGAGCTAATCTGCTACACTGGAAGGAAATGGGAGCAAGTGGAGGCAGTGGGCGTGGCAACAGCCTTCACTGCTGCACAGCCTAAGGAAAGTTTGCCAGGGCTTCTGCTGTTGTCACCCATCACAGAATCCCGAATCCCCTGGGAGCATGCTGGCCTTGGCGTCCCTGAGAGCAGCCAACGGCAAGTGCAGTTTTAGCACAAATATGGAGGCATGTTTCAGAACACCAGCTCCTGGATCGTCAATGGAGCGAGCACAGACCTGTCGTCCTGCCATGCTGAGAATATCTGTGCTTTGATGCATATAGCGCACACAGAAAGTATGTACCAGGAGAGGGAGGCGCCCATTACACCATTCCTCTTGGATGTAATCCCAGGATCTCTGGATTTCTGACACCTCCTTCCTCAGAGTCTCTTGGTGATTCAGAGGGTGGCACCTGGCACAAGGTGGGGTCCTTGTGATTCCTTAACAGACGTACCATCCTGAGATGGACCACAGAAGCATGAGGTTACTCTAAGCCAAGCCCTGAAGGGAGGGAGCTGAGTAGGAACAGGAAGACCCAATGCAGGACTGACTTGAGGGGACCTATAGCTGCCCAAGGAAAGCAAACCCAAGGTTGGGAGGGTGAAGAGAAGCAGAGCGGCTCACTGTGTTAGTTGTGCTGTGTTAGCTATTTTTCTCAGGGCTGTGGTAAAGTGCTTGATGATGCAACCCAAGGAAGGAAGTATTCCTATTGGCTCATGGCTTGTGGGTACAACCCACCATGGGAGTAGGCACCACAGGAAGAAGGTGAGAGTGCACATCACATCCATGGAGTCTACAATCAGAAGGCAATGAGTGATTAGCTAATCATGGTCCACCCACACAGTGCCCACTCATGAATGACAAAAGGAAGCTTTTATATTTTATAATTTAAAAGATGTTACAGCTAGAGGTCAAATCCACCCTCTTCTCCCTCTCCTCTAGCTCCTCCCATACCCACTTCCCTCTCAACACGATGTGTGCTTTTTTTAAAACCCTCTGCATCTGCTCTGTACTGTCACTGTATGCATGGCTGTGGGAAAAGGTAGTGAGCAATCCGGAATCCCACCATACTGATTCTTCAGGAAATAAAGCCAGCTGGATCACCTCCATCGTAACAGTAACATATACACCGCACATGAGCTGAACAAAGTTTCTCCTTTTGATTTGACTTCGGGGAGTGCAGAACCAAATTTGCAGCTTTTTAATCACAAATACGGCTGCATTTATATTCTGATTTTTAAAATTCTATTATTTTCCCTTCTACTTATTCTCACCATAGTTCACACTCGATGCACTAATTTGTTTGTCTTAGACACACACACACACACACACACACACACACACACACACACACTCACTCACTTGGGGCCCATCCCATGCCACAGCATGTGTAGGTCCCGGGGATTGAACTCAGGTCAGCTCAGCTTGAACGTGGCAGGGAATGCTTTTACCTGCTGAGCCATCGCACTAGGCCTGTGTGCCTTATGTTTTTATTTCCATTTCTTTTTACTGGTGACTTTAGTTCAAATACATGTCATGGTGCTTTCAGCTGGAACTCACTCACATTCATTCTGAAGGGACAGCGTTTCCTGGACAAGAGGAATTCCTGTCTCCTAGAAGAGGAAGTCAGGCAGAAGAAGCCACTTGTTCAAAATCATCAGAGGAATAAGAGGTCAAGCTTTTGACAGTTTGGTTCTGAGCTTTTGTTCTATTTTACTGTGCTGTTGGCCTTGCTAGATTAGTATAAGCCAGCCACAGATGAATGTATAAATGGATGGAGCACTCGTGTGCACACACACGTGCACACACACACATACACACACACACACGCACACACACACACACACACACACACACACCTTACACATGTACACCCTATACACCATCAACTCTACAGAGGCAAATTACTGGGGCTTTCACTCCCTGCTGTTTCTTTTGACTTGAAATTCAGCAGAGACAGCATGGGCATGCCATCCAAAGAGCATCTGGGAAAAAAAGTAGTCCAGAAAAGGGGGAGCTGTTTGCAAATGCAGGAGGACATGCTGCGGCCTCCCCAACCCTCACAGGGCTGCTTCCCGCCCGCTCGTCAGCACAGCTTTCCTCCGTACATGATGCCACTGACATTGTTGTGCAGTGGAGGAACGATCTGTCTGGGTGCCCTCCGCAGCCCCGTGGCTAAGAGCCAGCTCTACCAGGGAAGAGCCAGGGGCCAGAAGCGGTGTTACATCGATCGAACTGTGCAAGTGTGGGCTCAGAAGTCAATATCTGCTTGACATGCTGCAAAGTGTCCTCGAGCACGCCAGGAGTCCAACCCCAAAAAAAAAAAAAAAAAAAAAAAAAGTGTGTGTTTTCTTTACTTGTACTTGATAAAATAAGATGGGAGTGGGGTGAGGGGAGACAAGCCGCGGAGAGAGCCAGCAGTATTTGAGGCTCTTCACTTATTTTCATGTAGTAGCACTTTGGATCCACTGTGGCCGCAGAGATGGCTCACTGGATAAGAGCACTTCCTGCTCTTCCAGGGGACCCGAGTTTGGTTCCCAGAACCTACAACTTAGGACAGCTCACAGCTACCTGCAACTCACTCCAGCTCCAGGGATCTGATGGCTTCTTTTGTCTTTTCTTCAGGCACATGCACACATGTGTCTCACATTCACATGGACATACACATGTATGTATAAATAAAAACAAAATATTTGATGAAAAAGGTTCTGGAGTGCTGCTGGGCTAACGGGGCTAGACTTCAGTGAGTCTGCCTGTAGTCCCTGCACCACCCTGAAGCCCCTGCAGGGTGCTGCCCTTGCTGGCTGAGGTCTGTTAGGGAATATGCATTTCCTCTCTGTGTTTTGGGGGCAATCCCTAGCTTGTGGCAATCCCGATATACCCTCCCTCCCTCCATGTACCCTATTACACAGAAGAATGCCTGCATTGACCGGGGCTTAGGGACAGGTCGTCTAACTCCTCAACCAGCTTCTCTTACGTCCCCTTTGCTATCCACCTGGGGGCGGGCAGTGAGCCCCCTGAACCCATTTTCTAGTTAAGTGTGGCTGGCTCTGCTCTCCCTGAGTCTCAGGCTCACCTGGGTCTTAGAGCGTAGGTCCTTCTCCTTCTGGGTTTCACATTTGAAGGTTGCAGTTGCCGATTGGCCACGAACACAAGCTACATCTTCTAGCCCAGAGCGTCAACATGAAAAAAAAGATGTTTTCCCCTCTGCCCGACTCCACGATCTGTGTGGCCATCTGTGTAACTATGATGGCAAGAAGGATCTGTGGGGGTCAATATCTCCAGCTCCCAAAGGGATCATGTAAGAGAGATGTTGGTATCAGAGTTGAGTCTTCGTTCAGGGAAACACAGGTAAAGTAAACGCTGCTTGCGAGCAGTCTGATCACAGAGCCTTTGTTTTAAAGCATTCATCTTTCTTACTATTGGAGTCACAGGCCAAGCCCACACGACAGGTTGTTTTCACCCACATTTTAGGGGAAAGAACTCTCCAGAATTTTTCACAAAGTTATAAAAAGGCATTTTTGGGGGGTGAGGTTTTAAAGCATGCACATTCTTCCTCCCATGGAGTAACACTGGAATTACACATTATAGTATTCTTTATAGTCTTACTGCACTCTTACACAGTGGGATGATGGTCAGTCCCAAGACCATACCACAAGCTCATTTTCTACAAATGCCAAGACCAGTGCTTCAGTGAATAAAGTAACTGTACCTGGCCCTGAGGTACAAGATCTCCTTGGCACTTCACATCTATGGGGGCTAAGGTACAGGAGTGATGTCAGAAATGTGTGTGCATGTACATGTGTATACCTGCATGTGGAGACTGGAAGTCCTTTCCATGTGTCTTCCTCAGTGGCTCTCCTCATCAGGTATTTGAAACAGAATCCCATGAGTGAGCCTGGAGATTTCTGACTGAACTAGGTGACTGAGCTAAGCTAGCTATCCAGCAGGCTCTGGGGGTCTTCCTGTCTCTGCCTCCAGCACTTAGAATTAGACATGTGTTGCTGTGCTAGCTTCTAATGTATGTACTGGGATCTAAACTCACATGTGCATAGCAAGTTATCCACTGGGCCATCTCCCCATTCCCTGTTTAGGGGTCGGAGTTGTTTGTTTTTTAAAGACAAGGTCTATCTGTGTCACCCAAGCTGGCCTCAAACTTACAGTCCTCCTCCCCAGGTCTTGAAAACGGGCTCAATTGTAGGAATTCGCCATCACCCCAAGCTTTACATTCTTCAAATTCTTAAGGCAAAAAAACCAAGAAACTCCAACTGTAAAACATCTAACTTAGGAGGGCTCCTTGGGATCCTCCAATGGCTTCTTCAACTACTTGTTGATGCTAAGTTTAGCCAGCGTCAAGTTGTCTAAAGATAATAACTGTCTGAGCATGAACAGAAGCATGGAACTCTGCATCCCCTGCCCCAGTCAGCCACGGTGCTGATTCCAGCAATGGCACTAACAGTTTGAACAGCTCGGTTATAGTTCACACTCCACAAGCCCCAGCGTAAGCCAGAGTCACCTATTCCAATTGCACAAAGTTTAAATTTCTGCTTGAGCTTTTTTGTTTTGTTTTGTTTTTGTTTTTGTTTTTTTGAGACAGGTTTTCTCTGTATAGCTCTGGCTGTCCTGGAACTCACTCTGTAATCCAGGCTGGCCTCGAACTCAGAAATCTGCCTGTCTCTGCCTCCCAAGTGCTGGGATTAAAGGCGTGTGCCACCACTGCCCGGCCTGCTTGAGCTTCTTAAGCAAAATGGTAGAAAGTGAATTTTAGTAACTGTAGGGAAAATCATCCATCTTGGAATTTTCCTATATTATCTTCTTTTGGGGATACATCTGGGTTCCAGAGATGGTGGGAGACAATACAGGAGGGTGCCCTTATGTCTCAACTGGCCAATGTATCTGTTCATGTCGGTATATGCTGTGTGTTCTCATTCTTGTGGGTCCCTCCTCATCTATCCTGTCCCTGCTGCCATCCAGACATCCCTGACAGTGTTGGTCACCTTCACTCCTCTCTCTGGGGCTGTAAACATTTTGTTTGGGGCTACCTCAGCCTTCTCTGCCTCCACAGGTTCGTTGCCATGGTTACTATTGCTTGGGAAAAGGATTAGGGAACTTTCTAGAATGTCTTGAATGGGGGCAGGATAGATGAGTGCATACATTTTTCCAGATTTGTGGAACAGTTAGTTGTCTATTTATCTAAGTTATACTTCAACTAAAATATTTTAAAATGTTTCCATTATTACATCCTAATAGTGCGTTACTGCAGCCTCACACTTCCGAGTTTCTGACCTGGGAAGGAGGCATCCCAACAAATGAGATCCCTTTCTGTGTGGCCTGGGACACTCTCCTTAACCTCTCTGAGTTCACCCATTCAGCTTCATTAAAAATCTCGTCTCTGCGAGCTTTATGGGAGATAGAGGAGAAACAGAACTTGGTCAGCTCTTTCCACGGGTCTATGGCCTAGTAGGAGAGACGCACACAGAAGTGAGTATGTTTGAGAGATAAGAGCACTGCGATGGATTAGTGATGTCTGCCCCAGGCATGGGATAAGAAAGTGGTATTTGTCATCCCTGTTCCATGAGATTAGGGGCTTTAAGTGGAGTGTCTGTTATCTGGGTTTTGTTAAATCTGTGTCAAGACCTCCCCACCCCACCCCATGGCCTTGCTCCATGTGTTTTAAATCAACAGACATCTTTATCTATTTCTGGATACTCAGTTTATTCAAACACTTTTTAATTTTTATGTCTATTCCATCTCACCATTTTTGACATAAAGTATGACTCAGTTGATTAGTTTTTCTTTTCTTTTTGAAGAATTTCAAAGTGAACTAACAATGTAAGGATCATTTTCTCAGATTTAACATTTTGACATAGAAGGGCTAGGGATGCGATTCTGTTCTCAAAGAGTTTGCCTAGCATGGACCAAGCCCATCTCTAGAAGTTCACAAACCAAGTTTGATATCGCATGCCTATAACCCCTGTATTTGGGAGAAGAGGCGGGACCCTCAGGGCCATCCTTGTCTGCAAGTTCAGGTCCAGCCTGGGGTATATGAGACTCACTCACCCTGTACCCCCTCAAAAAAATCACCGCAGCGGCTAATTACAGCACATGGTAAGTCAGAACTTTCATTTCTCTCTGGGACTGCTGAGTCCATGAAATCTGGGTTTCTAAATCAGTAAAGGAATGGCTGTGTTATTGTCGTGTATCCTGCACAGCTGAGACAGTATCACACACTCTGCACGGCTGTGATGTCATCCCATGCCCTGTGTGACTGTGATGTCATCGTGTATCCTGCATGGCCGCGATGTCATCATTATACCCTGCAAGACTGTGGTGCCATCATGTACCCTGCAGTAACCAGGCTGCCTCACTAATCCAATGTCCGTCCACTGGGCCCTTCTGTGACATTCATCCTTAATATCCCCACATAAAGATTAGAAAGTTAGGGCTCTGCCAAGTGATGCTAGGCCATAAGCATAGAGAGGAGCCTGAGCCTTACAATCTCTTCCATCTTAATTAACACAGTCTTTAACAAGGAGAGAAAAACTTCAGAGTGATAATTTTCTCATGGATCACTCTGAATCCTGAAGCTCATTCTTAGTGAGACATTGGACCAAAGCATTCCTGATAAGTGATCTTGGGCAAGTCTGCTCCTTTGTGGAGCTTTGGTCTCCTGTCACATATGGACACTCCCTTGATGAGAAAGTTTTTCTAGCTCAAAATAAAATTTCAAAAGGTATATTTCAAAACCAGGATGATAGAACCTCATGTAAATTCATGCATGTAGTACCTGTGGCATCTACCGATTTAATATACCCTAGCTAATCATTAGGTTACATTTTCTCACTGCCAAATGGAGAAATGGCTCTCTTTCTAGGCCATTACAAGTAGAGACTAAATGGATCATATTTTCAAGATGCCACGCCAATCTACCACCTGTGCAGCATTAATGTATTTTAAAAGCAGTATTCAGTGTCCGGACATTGAGAACCTGGGGTTGGGTTATGTTTCTAAGTTAAAATGTAGTAAAGTTCACGTTCAGGGAATTTTTGTCTTAATCCAATAGTATCTTAATAGGCATTTAAGCCTCGACTCACATTTTAACCCCTGAATTCTCAGGCAGAGGTTGGTCATATCATTTTTCAATAGAAGCATTTCATGGTTTATTGATCTAACTCAAGAATAAGAAAAGACACTTATGGAGGGAAAGGAGTCAGGCTCAACTTATAAAATTAAATGGATCCTGAGCTAGGAGCTTTAAGGGAGTCCTGTGTGCTAAACAAAACACTGAATGGACTGCATATAAACACTGGGTCCATATAAACAGGCGCGATTGTCTCCTTTATGGAGACTCACAATAGCTGCACTTCATTGAGGACAAGGGGATTTATCCGCCAGAGCACAGCTCCACTGCAAGCATTAAGCCCTGAGGGGAGGGAAGGTTTCTGTCTTCAGCGCTTAGGATTTTAAAATGAGCAGGAGGAGAGAAGAGGAAAAGGAGGTGAGAAGATCATAACGAAGAGAAGTGCAGGGCAGGGCTCCCACTTTGGAGGTGAGTCTTAGGCAAGGCTCCTCCGCCTGGTGCCTGGTTTGCATTCTTCTTGGGCATTCTTATTTATCTGGAATTTGTTGATTAAAGAAAGCTGAACTGCTCTCAGGAACAAAGGGAAAGGGGAGGCCAAGTGCTGGGACCTTGGTCTTAAGGGCACTTCTAACTGTGGAAAACAAAGGTGCCTGAAGACAGAAGTGAGAGGATGCCGCTTTCAGTCTTGGAAGTGACTCCTCATGGACAAGGGACAGCTCCATCTCTCCCATGCTGTTCTTTGTTCTAGAACATTCCACAAGAGTTCTGTGATAATACGTCACCCAGACTTCCTCTAACCTTACAAAATCCTGAGGTTCAGATAAAGTGCTCGATTCAAGTCCTGACAAGTCTTGAGAAGTTAGAGTCAGCTGATGTGTCAACATTCAGCTGGTGCAGGCCAGCTGCTCTATCAGTAATGGGGCCAGTCACAGAAAAATAATAGCTAACCAAATATATTTCTGTATTTCATCATTATTTTAATGGGGAGAAATGAAGATAGGCAGAGGGAGACGAGAAAGGAGGTGTATTCACAAGCCCCCATGAGTTGGGTCTTATCCTAAATCCAAACCCACCAAGACCTACGATAGACACCATGCCACCATGGCAAGTCAGAAACATGGGGTACTTCTTCTGTCCCACCGAGCACAGACGACACACGCAGGAGAGGCCAGAACCTCTTTCAGCAACGGGCAGCATGAGCAACACTCAAGATGTTCAGAGAGGTTTTCACAGCAAGGTTCCTAAAAGGCAGCCAGGTAAAAATCTGCACAGATGAAAGGTTAGGAAGTCACCCACTCTCTGCTTCTGCCAAAACGAAGGTACAGTTTATTTGCTGGCTCAATAGACGCAGAGTGCGGAATCCTGGGTTCTGCTGATGGCTGTTGCTGGGCTTAAAGAGGAGGCAAAAAGTTTTACATTCTCATGCAGCTGAACCCAAGTGGGACATATAACTCAAAGGTGCCAAGAGGGACCATTAGCTGCGAGGGAACCAGGACTCTATTTTAGACCGCAAACAGCCTTTCTGAGGAGGCGATGTGCCTTGTTACCTGAAGCCAGAGAATGGATCACTCTGGAGGCTGGAGGAAGCCCTCCCAGCCCTCCCAGGCTGGGGACTTGGCAAATGCAAAGGCTTATGGGTGAGAAGTGCTTGGTGCATCCAGAGGCGGCAAGAGGGCAGGTTGGGAGGGAGAGAGGCCAGTCATGCGAGATGAGGCTGGAGCCCTGTGTGCCTGGGTGGGGGGTTTGGATTTTATTTCAAGCACAATGCGAGGCCATTGAAGGGCTCTGCTACAGTCAATAGAAAAGAGCATAAAAGACCCATTGGAAGCTGGGCACAGCCCCATAAGCCCTGCATTCAGGGCTTCGCTAAGCACTCACTGTATTGTCTCCCAGACTCTTTTCACAACATTCTCTGAGCCCCCGATTTTCCCAGTTCTTTCTCTCTGCAGCTCTCTTATAGCTCCCAGATGAACAGGAACAAGGGAGGAGGAAGAAAGGGCCCCAGTCCTCAGGGGCCCATTGGTCTGCCGGGGACACAGCAAAGCACTGCTCTACTGGATGCTCCGAGCTGATAGTAACCCTGGAGGCCAGAGGACCAGCACTTCTGCAAAACCCAGCCTCCTGTGGTTCTCCAAGGAGCCTGGAGAAAAAAATGCCGATGCCCAGGCGCATACAGAGCTAGAAAGCAGAGCAAGGGATTTTGGCGACTGGGTGGAGCTTCAGATATGGAAGCAGAAAACTGGGTCAAGTAAGGGCCCTGGTGCATGGCCAAAGCCATCCTAAATATCTTAGTTCATAACATATCTGTATGCATGCACGTATGCACGCACGCACGCACGCACCCACCCACACACGCACGCAGCACGCATGCACACACATGCGCACTTCCTCCTCCATAGTCATGCTGCCACCTGCCCCTGGCACTGGCCCACTGGCTCTCAGATTTCCGCTCAGGTTTAGCCAGCAGGAGCCCTTGGTAAGTAGTTGCAATGTTTGAGGGCTGAGAGAAAGATGCGTCTCACTCTCTTGCTTGCCTCCATACTGTGGACTGCTGTTGATGTATGCATTTGCTGAAGGCCTGGGTTCCTCCAAGCCCCTGCTTCCAGTCTGTTTGCAAACTAAAAGCAGCGATGCTTTGCTCTTGGAAACGGTGTGCTTTCTATCCCACACCGGCTTCCTTACGTTGGTTGTCATAATATAAGCATTACCACGTCCTCATCAGCCTCTTCAAATAGGCTGTCCACCTTCACTTACTCCGTAGCTGATCCAAAGAACACTAACTTTGATTTTGTGGGTCTCCATGATCCACGCAGGGAGCATCATTTAGAGATGCTTTTGTGGGAAATAACCCAAGTAAAATGATGCACAAGATTAGTGTATCTGGTGGTTAGCAACAACATCCAAAAGGCAGAAGCAGCTCAGACGCTCAGGGTGGAGTGATGCAAACACAGCTGTGATGGAGTCTTACTCAGCTAGGAAAAGGATTGAAGTGCTGACACCCATTATGATGGCAGGTGGCCTTCAGAGGGCCATTAAATCAATGAAGCCAGGCACAAAAGTGTCAGACTTATATGACTGGATATAAAGAAAATATTCAGATGGGGAAACCTATATAGACAAAAAATGCAGATTTAGTTCCAGAGGCTGAAGAGAGAGAGGACAGAGGAAATATTGCCTCATGGAACAGGGGTTTTATTTTGAAGTGATAGGAATATTCAGCACAAGACAGAGTTTGTAATTATTTAATACTAAGTGTACCAAGTTTCTCTATTTCTATCTCTGAAAATGCTCTTAGAAACATACTATTATGTGAATTCCACTACAATAGCTTTTTAAAAAACCAAAACCCACCAGAAACTGTAAAGTATTGAGTATATAAATTCTGTGAATATATATGCTGAAAATGCGATCATTGCAAATAAGATGAGGCTTTAAATGGAATTAATGCAGGAGCAGAATGAGTTGTTGGGCAGGTTGAGAGGGGTGTGCCGAGAATGAATCGACCTCTGTGCCTTGGACTGGAGCCTGCTCTGCCCATCTCTCCTCACATAGCTCTTCACTGTTCCTTCTTAGAACTGATTGTCAACCAACCAGCTGCTTGTTAAACAAAATACAAGCCTCTGGGCTTGACTGTTGGGACATCTCCAGGAAGGCTAAACTGAGGGAGAGGCTCCTCCCCTAGATTGGGCAGCACCTTCTGAGGGATAGCACAGACAATAATAATAATAATAATAATAATAATAATAATAATAATAGTAATGATGATGATGATGATGATGATGATGATGATAATTTGAGGGGAAAACCTGGCTTCCTTCCCTTCTTCCTGGTAACTGTGTCTGTCCAATTGCTGTTGCCGCCGCCGCTGCTGCCGCCTACAGCTTCAGTGTCTGTGATGTTCCAGGAGTGTCCCAGGCTGTGAGGATCAGATCAAGACCTGCTCAGACCAGCTTTGTGTTCTCAGCTCTCACATTCTCTACCATGCAGACATTATTGAACTATCTAGCCATTCTGTAAGGCATTCTAGTAAATCCCTCTTAGACACACACACACACCACACACACACACACACACACACAAAAACACACCACACACACACCACATACACCCCACACACACCCCACACACACACCACACACACACACACACACACACACATACTACATACACCCCACACACACACCACACACACACCATACATACACACACACACATACCACACACACACCACACACACACCACACACATACACACCACACACATACACACCACACACACACCACACACACCACACACACACACCACATACACACACACACACACACACACCACACCACATATACATATGCTCCACATACATCCCCACCCCTCCCCCCCACCTGTCTGCTCCTCTAAGAGCCCCACCACCACCAACACATTGGACACAGAAGGGAATTCTGCTATCACTGCCTTGGAATGCCAGCCACATCAGTTTAGGAGGCAAAGATCCTTCTCAAGGTGGTGATCATATCAGGAAAATTCAACCCTGTCCATACTCCCAGAAGTTAATTTCTTTCCTCCTCCCTTGCCCCATCCCCACCAAAACACAGCACTGGGATTAATTTACTTTTTAACTGAAAAAAATTGTTTCATACAATATATTCCGGTAGTGATTTCCACCCCCCAACTCCTCCAAGACTCCTTCACACACACACACACACACACACACACACACACATACACACACAAACACACACATACACACACACACACGATATATAAATGTATCTCAAAGCAAAATGAGAGGAAAAAGTCTAAGTAATATAACTGAGTTTGTTTTGTGCTATCCAATAACTCCTAGGCATGGGGCCAGCCCTGAGGTGTGCCTAATGTACCCAATAAGACTCCATTGAAGAAAACTAATTATTCCTTTGCAAACCAATATTAATTGCAGCTAGCTTCTTGGTTAGAGCTGTCACAACCCATAGCCCCCAATACAGCCACAGTCTTAATATTTTTAAACATTTTAAAAATTTAAAATTCTAGAGTTTTCAGGAAGTTGAAGGCCAGCACTTATCAAGTCCCTTGGATCCTTCCCTCGATGGTGACATCTTTTTAATCACAGAACAATATTGTCATGATTACTATTGTTTGCTAAATGCCATGCTATCAAACTGCCTTCGAACTATTTACATTTATACCCATAATCATGGGCTGCTTTCAGTATTGGTCAGAGGAGCTTTTATTCCATGGGCATTGCTCAACAGAGAGATGCATAATCCATCAGCTGAGAATGAAGGTTGAGAGCTCAGCCCTAAACAGGACACGGTTATCAGACCCTCACCCAACCAAGGGCCAGAGAACAGCAATGAAGAGCATAAAGAATATAAGACTGGACATTGAGGAGGTAGGATGTGAAATGCTGTTTTCTGGACAAGCCATGGCTAGTTCAGTCATGGTCTCACAGCAGCTGTGCTTACCTGCCTGAGACCTGCACAAGATCAAGCTGTCAGTCCATCCGGCCTACATTAAGCCGGTGGTCTCCAAGCCCCACCCCTTACCCAGAAGCTATTGGCCGTTGGTAGCTACTAGGGGAGGGAGAATCATTCTTTTGGGAGGATGCGGCCCATGGTAGGCTTGCAACAATCCAGTAGATGGTCCCACTTGCACAATATAGGCAGTACTTACTATGCTTAGTGCGTTAGAGGGGGAAAGAACATAACGGTGGGAAGGGAAATTGGGTGTAGGGAGCAAATGAGGGATGGTCACATGTCATTGCACCTACATGAAATTCTCAAAAAGGAAGACCAATAGTAAATTAGAACCAGACAACTGACATTGGGGAAACACTGTTTACTAGACTGCTAGGGCCGTTCTACTTCCATCCACTTTTACCTGCTTGAGTGTGAGTGTGTGTGTGTGTGTATGTGTATGCATGTGTGTGCACTTGTGTGTGCATGTGTGTGAATGTGTGCCAGTGTGTGTGCACGTGTATATGTGTGTAAATGTATATATATATATGTGCATGCATGAGTGTGCTTGAGTGTGTGTACACAAGTGTGTGTGAGTGTGTACATGTGTGTGCATGAGTGTCCATGTGAGTGTGTGCTCGTGAATGTACATGCATGTGTGTGCATATATGTGTGTATAAGTGTGTATGTGTATACATGTGTGTGCGTGAGTGTCTATGTGAGTGTGTGTGCCTGTGAGTATGTGTGCATACACATGAGTGTGTGTATATATATGCACCAGTGTAAGGGTGCAAATGTGTGAGTATGTGAGTGTGTGTGCATGCATGAGTGCATGTGTTTGAGTGAGGGTGTATGTACATGTGTGCATACATGTGCATGTATGTGCATGTGTGTGTACATGCAAGTATGTGCACTCTCGAGTGTGTGCACAAGTGTGTATGCACATGCGCATCTGTTTCAAAGCCATTTAACTCCACATGTACATTCATATCACCATCAAATAAGCTCCAGAGTGATTTACCACCATGAAGAAACTTCACCTTGGAACTCAGCAGGCTCATCTTCACATCCATGTTCCTGTTCCCTTAGCCCACCATTAATCTCTTTTCTGCCTCTGTGGTTCTGTCATTTGTGCATCTCATAAGTGGAGCTACCTACGACAAAACCTCAGTGTGGCACACTCAATGTGCTGCCCTGGCTTTGTGTTACGATTCCATCCCACTCAAAGTTCTCATGCAGAAGCTCTAACTCCTAGTGCCTACGATGTAAACTTACCTGGAGTCAGGCTCGTGGCAGCTGAAATCAATTATGGAGAAAGCCATTCTGGAATAGGTTGGCTGTTGTCCTTCTATGGCTGATATTCCCACAATGAGAATAGCATGTGGAAACTAGAGGTGCACTGATACCAGTTGAGAACCTCTAGAACACAAAAGAAAAATCTAGAATATCCCCTCCACAACTATTACTCATGCACACACATACACACTCATACAGTGCACTCATGCATGCACATACACTCGCATGCGCATACTCACACACTGGTACACACATACACACACACGCTTTGACCTTGGAATGACAGTATCTAGAATCGTAGAGACTTCTCTGTTGACCCAGCCTTTTCTCCTGTGGCTCTGTGGTATAGAGGCACTAGGGACCTCCCACCCCCAACACACACACACACACACACACACACACACACACACACACACTGTACTCCTTACTGCTCAGTGGTACACAATGTATGACATGGGCACTTCTTTACACCTTCCCTTACCCATGGAGGGGCCCTTGGGAGGTTTCCAGAATTCGGCTATTACAAATAAAATTTCTGTGAACATTTGTGTACTAGTTTTTTGATGCTAAGATTCTATTTCTCTGAGAAAAATATCCGATTCAGGCATGCTTAGTAGATAAATTCCCACCCATTTCCTCATGTCATTAATTTATTTGGGTTTTTTACTTTTTTTTTTTTTTTTTTTTTTTTTTGAGACAGGATTTACTCTGTAGCTCAGGCTAGGCTGGAATTCACTATATAACTGTAGCACTGGTAGGCCTCAAATTCTTGGTCATCCTTCTGCCCCACCTTGCTATTTGCTGGGGTTAGTTTCGAGTCATCACATCTAGCTCAGACCATGAATTTTTTTGTCATGAGTGGACTTCCTCTGATCTCTGATAAATAGTTTTCATTTTTAAAGCTGATAATGGGTTCCTAGAGGGCAAGTGAGAAGGGGGAGGGAAGCCCATTTGGAAAGAGTGCAAATAGGAGAGAAACCGGGTGCTCTGATAATGCATCCACCAACAATTAACTCAGAGACAAGCACAGCCAACCCTGGTTCTGTGAATGAAGGCAAAATTCAGCTACCATTGATTCGTATGCCAGGCACCATATGCCACGTACTGCCTAGACACTGGGAAAGACACACAAACCCAGGTAGAGACTTGTCCCTCAAATCTCCCACTGTGGAGGAGAGGGGTTTGCACTCAAGTCACTCGCTATGGAGGACAAGCGACCTCAATCATGTCATGAGTGCTAAGCAGGGGAAGGAACATGGGCAATTCTCCCACTCTGTCCTCACCGTCTTCTTGCTTGTATGTCACCATCTGAAATGCGAGCAGGCAGCATGGAGGCAGGACTGAGATGAAAACGAACCCCAGATCAACCAGAGATTGAACATCTAGACTCAGAAGCACTTTCTGACAACTTGATCGCCTGGAAACACAGTGTGACGGTTGGATTAATTGCAAAAACAAGAAGCGTTTTATTGGATTATCTGGATCATCTGTCTGGTTGAACCTATTCACTCAAGGGTGGCCCACCTCTAGGCTCCCAAAGGCTGCTTCTAGCGGAGGAAAAATCACATTCACGGTCACGGCCTGCCAGTCCTCCCTGCTCTCCTCTCTATCCCTCCTCACCCTACCTAAGGAATTCAGGCTGGCTCCAACATGCAGAACCAGCTACCCTCACAGTCTGGGGTCCCTATTAACACCAGCTTTGCACAAACTTAATGACAGATATTTGTTTAAAGGCTCACTCAGCCTATCCTGAGAAGAGTGGCTATTTTAGTGACTGAGAATAGACATCTCCAAAAAT
Source organism: Montemys delectorum (assembly GCA_019843815.1). NCBI lineage: Eukaryota > Metazoa > Chordata > Mammalia > Rodentia > Muridae > Montemys > Montemys delectorum. The sequence goes on along the minus strand of JADRCD010228433.1, from coordinate 9,720 downwards.
TGTGAACTTGTGACTTGAATCTTGCGAAGTTTAGCCTGGGCATGGAGTAGTGTCTGGCCTTTGGACTTCTGTTCTCTGCCTTTCCACTCTGTATGAAGCATGGGGCACAGAACAGGACCAATTAGAGAGTCACCCGTGTAAGGGTAGAATATGGTAACAGTTCTATAAGGTCACAAACAAGAAATGGACTAGGAGAGTTATCCCAGAATCCATCTTCATGCTATAGTAAAAGAACCTTTGAACTTTTCCTGGAGTCAGGTAGAAGACACTGTCTAGATATTCTGTAGAGAGAATCTCTTACACAATGTATGGAAGCATCACGTGTCGATCAAAAAATAACCCTATGGCCAATGAACTGAGGCAGGATTAGAAGGTGGGACATCAGTCAGAGAGGGAAAGAGGATTCTGGGAAATAGAGGCACAAGATTCACCCTGAATGCTGAAGGAGACAGTCACATGAAACTGAGGAGAAGTAACCAACCATGTTGGGGGGGGGGGGAGACGGACTTAGAATAGAATAAATGGGTAATTGAGTTATGAGCTAGTCAAGGAACAAGCCAAAGCTTTTGGCCTAGGCATTTATTCTTGAAATACTAAGTCTCAGACTCCTTGTTTTGGGGAACAAAGAGGCTATGCAGAAAAGCTCACAGTTGCAATACCCCTATGTGTGTCACATGACCATGCTCTGGCCAGTGAGATGTGAGCAGAAATGACACATGGACTGCCTGGGGTTCTAGTCTTCAAAAGAAGAGATCTGAATCTTCTCATACCCCCTCTTCCTCTTCTCAGGGCAAGGCCAGGGCTACACAGAGAAACCTTGTCTCAAAAAACCTTAATAGAAAAACAAGAAATGAGACCTCACTCACTGAAGCAGCTTCTTCTTGGAGGATCTTGTTTAAGTCAAAGTCATTTTGGTCGTTGACACAAGGAATTAATTTACATTATGCTAATGTATGGAATTAGAGAGGCAGGCAGAAAGGAGAGGGAGAGGGAGATAAGAGGGGAAAGGGCAGGGAGAGGGAAAAGGAGGAGAGGTGGTAGATGGAAAGGGAAGAATAGAGAGAATAGAGAAGTGGAGCATTGTTCCTGGAAGTCAAATGGTGAGTGTATGATTAGGTGCATGAGTTGGCTCCACGGGGTGAGGCACGTGGTAATCAAGCAGCTGACATTTGCAGACTAACAGTCAATGTCTATCATTCAAGTGAAAAGCCCCTCCCTCCCTCCCTCCCTCCCTCCCTCCCTCCCTCCCTCCTTCCCGGCCTTTGAAGGTGCTCCCTCTCAGCTAGGAATCCTCTCCCACCTTCTCCATTAGCCTTTACCTATGGTCTGCCCCTAGATACTGGAGGCCTATTGAATGAGTCACCAAGCCAGAGGCTGGTTTTCCCAGTGATCTGGGAATATGGTTAGCTTCAGATCTTGTTAGACCTTCTTAGGCATACCCTAGATCATGGCAAGACACAGACAGATGCCCAAATGCCTCTCTCCTTGGGAGAGACAACGGACCCGGGACCGAGTCAGCCACTCAGCAGGTATTACTGGCGGCTGATGGCTGGCTTCAGGTTCTTGCTGACTGCCTTCCTCTGGAAACAGCCTGTCCTTGTGCAGCTGTCATAGAGCTGGGAGTTTGCTTTTCGTTTTGTTTTTCCTATTTCCTTCTCACTTTTCACCTGAGCTTTGTTGTTTCCTGTTGTCATTGTGCTGTCTAGAGCTGAGCTTAGTAACACACAGCTGCCTGCCCCACATGCTGCCTCTGCCCCATGCCACCCACTGCTTCTGATGCAGCGCCCAGAGCGTCCGGAGCGCCTGCAGCACCAAAGAAAAGCTACGGTTTTTTTTTTTTTTTTTTTTTTTTTTTTTTAACACTGGACCCTTTTACCTCTGACTTCTTCATATCTTATTAAAGCTCAAACCAGTGGAGGCAATTTCTTCAAAAGCCACACAGATTACTTGAAACAACGACAATGGGGAAGGAATAAAAGCAGCTAAACTGCAAAAAAAAAAAAAAAAAAAAAAAAAAATTATCTGGAATGATCAATGCCCAGTGCCTGGCTTGCTTTGACAGTCAGTGCTACATGACGGGAGGCGAGGGGGAGGACTTGAAAACCTGCTGCACCAGATCACCTTGTGGGCCTCGCTTTCCCGGGAGTAAGGTGCCTCGGGTCAAAGGCTCATATCTGTTTTAGAGTCGCCCAGAGAACACTGGGGCTTTAAACAGTTCCACTGGGGGATTTCAGATAGCCCTAGCCTGTGAAGGCAACAAGGGTCTTCCCTTTGGGACAGCTGCTCCTTTGGTTTAGGACATGGCCATGTCATAGACCCTGCACCTAGTGTAGATGGAGCCCATTAGCAAAAACTTTATTGACTCAGTAGATAAAAATCTCAAGACAGACATTCTTTACGGTAGTTAAAAGGGGGAATTTAAGTGTCCCATGCCTAAGGATTGCTGTACATTTACTTTATATCTTTGGCAAGAAAGGAATTCTCAAGTGGTCGAGTGCCTAGCCATGACCCATAAGGATGGAGATAGAGACCCATGTTCTCTTCCCTGGATGTTGGTGAACATTTCACGCAAAGGCTGTGGTTGGGGCTTGGCCTTCATGTCCACGCCCAGGCTGCTGAGCTGCTGTGGTAGGCTGCTGCGGCTGCTTAAGCTGAGGAAGACAAACTTGGGTAAGGTTGTTGGTGAGTGCAGAAGTTTGGTATAGGCCATGACAGAGGGTAGCATGGGGAAAGAGGCCTGTCCCTCAGAGGAAATGGGAGTGGCTGCTATGCAGGGGAGGAAGGACTTGGAATGGAGGGGCTAGAGTTTCCCCCCTCTCTGAGGGTGGCCTGGAACTCATCTGTAGAAACAGCATCAGTGTCCCTTGTGGACTTCTGGGCTCATGAAGGCCTAGTAGAAGCAGCATAAAGATGAAGCTTTATTCTTTCTGTTAAATTTCATTGATCCCAAGCATCCAATAAAATGATACCTAAGCATCCTGTCTCCATGCAGACAGAAGGAAGAAAACCATCTGTGTTAGGATAAAGAAAGTGTCCCAGAAAAAAGCATCTGAGAGGTTGCCAGCTATGTACCACAGCACTGGGGATGCAGAGCAAGGGGCAGGCACCAGTGACCTGTGAGACATCCACGTTTTCATCAGAGTTCCTAGGAACACTGGAAGAATGTTTTCCTTCAAGAGTAGAGTTCCCATCATGGCTATGACACCAAATGTACAGGCAACAAGCATAAAAACAAACAGATGAGAATACACCAAATGTAAAAATCTTCTGAGAGCAAAAGACGTGGTCAACAGAGTGAAGCCACAGCTACAGCATGGCAGGAAGAGTATGTAAGCCGTGTACAGGAGAAGAGGTTAGTCACCACCATGTGTGAAGAACTTCCCACGCCTGGTCACTTAAGAAAAACTGAAAACCCAATTAAAAGTGGACAAAGGGCCTGATAGACATTTCTTCAAGAAGATGCACACTAGTCTTTCGAAGGATGCTTTGTGTCAGAGAAATGAAAACCTAAAACCAGACTGAGACATTATTTTACAATGTCTAGATGGCTATTCTCAAAAGACAAATGCTGGCAAAGATGTGGAGAAATCAGAGCACTCTTCTATCCCCTGGTGATGTAAAGGGAAAGCTCTGTAGCCATTCATAGAAAGCAATTTGGAAATTCCTCCAAATATTCAAAATAGAACCACCATGATCTAACAGTCCACGCAGATAGGTGTTTATCCAAAGAATTAGAATTTTAAATGGAATGCTAAGCCATAAAAAACAAGCAAAAACAACCACAAAACAAAACAAAACCACACTGGGGAAAGACAGTTTAACAGTTAAGAGCACCTACAGTTCTTGCAAGGGTCCGAAAGTTGGTTCCCAGCACCTACATTAAGTAGTTCACAACAGCCTTGACTTCAACTTCAGGGCATCTGACATCCTCTTCTGGATGCACACACACACAGACAGAGAGAGAGAGAGAGAGAGAGAGAGAGAGAGAGAGAGAGAGAAGAGGGGGAGACATACAGACACAATTTTAAAATAATAAAAATAAGTATTTAAATAAATAGATAATGCCATATAGGATATGGTGGACCCTGAAGACACTGTGCTATGTAAAATAACTAGCCACAGAAGGACAATGGTTCATGGTTCCCTTTATATGAAGTATCTAAATCATGGAATGCCTGGGATCACAGGGAGGTGCGAGGGCTGTGGGGGAGGGGAGTGAGGATTGCAAAGCAGCAGCTTCCAGTCTCCATCCAGCAAGATGAGTGAGCTGTGGAGACGCACATGCCAGTGCTACAGAGACCACATTTTATGTAAAGTGCTCCAGTCACAACCAAAGAATTTTTTTGTAGCCATAGGCTGTGGGGGCCAACCAAATCCCATGTGTTCAAGGACTTAATCTGATACCTCACAATCAGCAAGGGTCATTTCCCGCTGAGGAAAGTAGAGTCCAGAATATCAAGGCGATGTTTTCCAAATATCCATTGTTCACCATAACCCTGTTCCAACCACTTACTGGGAAAGCCCTGCTTTGTTCACGGGTAATAGAGAGAGCAGCCCACGGCACCATGGGATCCATTTCTCCTGAGCAAAGCTAACCTGTGTCTAACACCTGACCCAAGTCAAACCAATCGAACTTTTCCTCTCATCTTCCTCTTTGGAATTTGTCACTACTGTGTCAATGAACTTGGAGGAGCTCCATAGTTTCAGGTCTGGAATCCGTGCTAGTAGCAGGCACTAGACCATACTATACTGTACTGTACTATATACTATTCTATACCAAACTATACGGTACTCTACTACACTACACTATACCAGTGGAAGTAGTAGAGTAATGTATACTAGTGGACAGTACTACAGGGACAACTGCAAAGACGGCCATCTGTGGAACAGCATCGAGAGTGGACAGACAGCTTGCATCGAGAGTGGACAGCTTCCCACTTGTGGTGAGGGCACGCTGCATGCAGGAGCTGCTTCTGAATGCTTAGGAAAAGGCTGCTCTGTTTCCCTGGAACTAAGTTAAACAAATCTCTTCCCCAGAACTTGCAGGCCCTGGTCCCAAGTCCCCAGAGAGGGCCACAGTCTCACGCTACATGTCTGTAGTGTGGCCAGGAGACTTCATGTGCCCCACAGCACCTGCTCCTTCCCTTGAAATAAGATCCCTTTGGTATTTATGGGGTCTGTCTTGGCATTTCAACATAAAAAAGAAAATTCCTCTGTCCTCACCAGCTTGAGGATGTGACACATGGACCAATAAGAGCTCCACTCCCTATCTGAAGATCTCTAAGTAGAGATGGTCCCATGATACCTGAAAGCCAACTAGCAGATACCTGGCCAAGGCAGTGACCGAAGCCAGCACAGGGACCAAGGGGCCTTTGTCTGAGGCCTGGCAGATCTCCCTGTTCTGAGCCAGGCCCCACGTTGCAAATCCTGACATCAGAATGTTCCCAGAACACAGTGAGACTCCAGCCCGGGTGGCCGAGTTCCATGTATTATTTCCCTGCTAGGAAGTAAATAACTTGGCACAAGCACTCACTGGGGAACTTCTCTCCCTTGGTGAGAAATCTGGGACCCGACATCCTGGAGCTGGCCATGGAACCTCACCCTCTTCACTTCTTCAGGGATCCTTGTTCTGCTGCCATTTATCCGACCCCTGGAGGGAGGTAAACTTTCTCTGAAATGGCAACCATAGTAAGAGCTGCAGTTCTGGGGCCTTCGGGTATATTCTCTTTGCTTCTAGAATGGCCATATAAAGTTGGTGCTATCGCTCCATCTTGCAGATAAGTAAACTGAGGATTAGAGAGAGTTGTTAAATGCTTTCCCAGAAGCCATTCCCCCAGTGAGAGAGCTGTCTGTCTGTTCTTCTCTGCAAGCTGGTACTCACTACGCTGTTCCCTAAATCCCTTGCTTAAATTGCTGAGTGGTTTTACAAATATTCTTCTGATGACAAGGGTGCCAATGGACTGATAAGAAAAAACAGGAAGTACCTTCCCAGAGTAATTAGCAGAATTAATATTAAAACACTCCTGCCTGGTCTCAAAACCAAAGGTTCCGGGCCAATGATATGGCTTAGCTGGCTAAAGGTGCTTGCCACACAAGTCTGCAGGCCACCTAGAACCCACAGAAATGTAGAATGGAAGGAGCAACTCCACAAAGTTGTCCTTGGACCACTGCATCCTCCCATATCCACACAGCACACAATAATAACACCAAACGCATACGTTACATTTTTAAACCTAGAAATTCTGCCTGAGGACCCTACTCAGAGTATCTGCCTGCCCCTCTGGATGCCCGCCCCTCTGGATGCCCGCCGCTCTGGATGCCCGCCGCTCTGGATGCCCGCCGCTCTGGATGCCCGCCCCTCTGGATGCCCGCCGCTCTGGACAGAGCTGGAAGTACAACCCTGATTCCATTCAAACTGGCGATAAGGCATTATCCGCCTCTTTCAGCTCAGACTAATCGAGTGGTGCTACGGGCATCCAGATAGCTTCCGGTTGGACCTCTCCTCTGCTCTGAGAGGTAGGCTGACAACAACCCTCATTGAGGGTTCTCAAGGCTCAGAAAGGTACTTGATAACTCCAAGATCACAGAGATGGTAAACAAATGATGCCGACAGACACCAACTGTCTCTAAGCACTGTACTGTACTTCAGGTAACTGGTCAGGGAAGAACAGTGAGCCCTCGGATAAAGACAAATGAGTAAGAAAAAGTCAGAACTGGAGACAGGATGACGTTGAGTCTCCATGGTCTGCAATCTTAGGGGTTCTCAGGGTACCAGCTCGGTTTCCTGAAACATCCCACGCTTTGTGAGATTAAGCTGCCACGTGCTCACAACAGAGACCAACGATTGGACAGTGTTCATTTCCTGTCCGCCTAACTGAGAGGGCGTGGTGCTGGCCAGAGGAGACTTTTTGGAAGCTAGAACTTGCATGCAGGCAAAGTTCCTGGGATCCAGGCTTGAGGGGAGGGAAGGGAAGCAGGAGTAATCAGGAGAACTTCAGCTCTGTGTGACCATAACAGAGGCCTCTGCTGACTCCGTAAGGGTTCTAGGACTGGATGAGAAGGGCAGAGCTCAACTTTGCTACCCTAAGACCAGGCAGTAGTTTGAAACATGCCCAGCCATAGGAGCAGACACCAGTGAGTCCAGGGAGACAGACGGCTGCTGGCCAGCGTCCTACACCAAATCTGCCCATAGCTGAGGAAATGAACACTTTGGACATCAGAAGTGAGCTGAGGGCACACCACCATCCACTGTGATCATTTTTGTAATGTGCAATTGCACAGGAGCATGCAGGTCTGAAAACATACACAGACACATCTGTGCACACGTGTGTGCATATGCTTTCAGTCCCGGCCTTTACAGTTTTACACCTGATCCCCTCTGCAGATGGGAGCATTATGAGAGGACGGTGACCTTATACTGAAACCCCACAGGGCACGAAACACCTCCATGGTCTTTCTTCACTTATCTGGAAGGTCCAAAGGTTGGGTTCTGTCTGCTGGCTGGCTCAGTGGCATCAGCATCTTTCCCTTCTCAGTGGCCACAGCAAGTTGAGCAGCTGCGGCAGCAAGCCAGGTAAGCAGGACCTGTGGTGAGACCCAAGCAGGAGTTCACATTTAAAGGGAAACCGGAAGACATTCCTACTGTGAGGTGGAACGGAGGAGAGACAAGAAGTGAGCTGATACCTCAAAACTTGCTCCTCCAAGAGCTGAAGTAAGAATGGTGGAAACCACGCTGCCTCTCAAGCTCACACAGGTTTGGCTGGCCTCACTGCCGTTAGGGTAGCTCATCTTGTGACTCAATTACATAATAGATGGTTGTTGCCTGATCCACCTGGTTGTATACAGTAACTCTGAAACCCACCTTCCCTCATATACAAGAGAGCGGCTCCAACCAGCAATCCACTCAAGATCTTAGCCCTGACTCCCCCTTACTTGCATGTTCTCCTGACAGCACTTCCATCTTTCATTTCTTTAATTGGACAACTTGGATCAGCAAACTGACCTCCAGCTGTGGGGAAGGTACCATTCTCCCTCTTATTTCCTCCCATTTCCAGAATAAAAGGAACATTTAATGGCCAATTCCAGAGTTAAAGGAACCCTCAAGTACATAGGGTTCAGTATGCCGGGTCAGAGAAGTCCCCTTAGCCCTTTCTGAGATTTGACATCTCAAATAGTGGCCACAAGGGTTGGGACTCTTAAGCATTCACAGTACTTCCACATGAGAGTTCCAAGAGTCTACAAGAAGCTCTCAGAACCTAAGGGATCCATTAAAACTTCAGAAGACAGAAGAAAAATCAGTAAAGAAATGTGCAAAAATTATTCATCTGTATTCCCCCAACTTCACCTTCTCCTAGTGCTTGCCTGCACTTAAATATTTCATCTTTCAAAAAAAAAGGAAAGAAAGAAAGAAAGAAAGGAAGGAAGGAAGAAAGAAAGAAAGAAAGAAAGAAAGAAAAAAGACCTGCCACCCAAAGTTTACAGGTCCGCCTCCATCCATCTCCCCCTTGACTGCTGCCCTTGTCATAACAGGCACAGTTAGAAGACTAGTAATCTAACAGCTTTAAACTTCCCTGAAGGAGTCGTTGTCTGTTTGCATTTTCCTGGGGTTTTGGCTTATTGGTTGGTTTAGCTTGGATATTTAATTTATCATAATTCTTCATCATCATCATCATCATCATGATGACTATGTTCTTGGAGAGTCCTCCTCTGGAATGAGATCTCCAGAGACCTTTAACAACAGGGTAGGCTTGTGTTTGACTCACAGCCATGGTACCGCTGCAGATCAAAGGGGCAGGATGGGATTAATGGGGAGAGTTGCTGTTTCTTTGTAAGAATATTTGGATCTGAACCATCCGACCTTGTGTCAACTGTTTCCAAATTCATTCATCAACACAGTCTCTTGAAACCTCATGGATTCCCTGGCCTATCATCTTCTTTTGTTTCTGTAATGAGATGAAGGGAAATAACTCCCACTGAAATACGTTCCAATTAATTATGCCTCTGAGTCAATCTTTTGGATCACGATAAGTGGCTCACAGTCAGACACACCGCCTCTCCTGGAATATGTATGCACACACTTGCGCTGGCTTTTTTTTTTTTTTTTTTTTTTAGAGAGAGTAAGGAAAATCAGACTGTTAAAAAAAAAGAAAGAAAGAAAGAAAGAAAGAAAGAAAGAAAGAAAACAGTAATTGTTTGCAGTTGAATATTTCTGAGGATGAGCCATGATTTGGAAGATGAGACTGATACGCTCCAAACCTTCTGGAAACATCTTTTAGCCAAAAGGAGTTGGATTCGTGCTTTTCCTCTTGAGCTTAAGTCCTGTGAAGTTATCAGAAATTGTCTACAGATTGACTTCAGGTGGCCAGTGTGGGAGGTGGAGGGAGGGCAGGACATAGGAGGCTGACAGTTGAGACAGAAATATTTATTTAATCCAGATAAATGTTTTATTGGATTTTGTGAGGGAGCAGTTGGTGAATTTGAATATGTTTCCATGTATCTCTCTGCCAAAGCATTGCTGGCTGCCATAGAATGATGCTGAATTTTTTGTTTAAAGAGCTGTGGCTCGGGGGTATATGCCTAAAATCCTAGCACTCAACGAGTTGAAGCAGGAGGATTGTGAGTTTAAGGCTAGGCTAGACTGCAAACTGTGTACCAGGTACTCTCAGGTGAAGAAACCATCAAGAAAGAGAGAGAGAGAGAGAGAGAGAGAGAGAGAGAGAG